>JAUCBJ010006379.1:0-36185 GCA_032718475.1 Nemertoderma westbladi | reverse complement strand
ATTTTGTTACATTTTTTCAGCTCTTTCATTTGATGTCATTTTCGGCCGAAATTTCGACCGAAATTTCGGCCGAAATATTTTGTTACATTTTTTTCAGCTCTTTCATTTGATGTCATTTTCGGCCGAAAATTTCGGCCGAAAATGTCATCAACTGGAAGAGCTGAAAATGTAATAAAATATTTCGGTCGAGATTTCGGCCGAAATTTCGGCCGAAAATGACATCAAATGAAAGAGCTGAAAAAATGTAATAAAATATTTCGGCCGAAATTTCGGTCGAAATTTCGGCCGAAAATTCGGTCTAAATTTCGGCCGAAAATGACATCAAATGAAAGAGCTGAAAAAATGTAACAAAATAATAACTTTAATATTATTGCTGACCTTTTGGCGTTAACGGCGCCTCATAGCTGACCCGTACCCATTTCAACTTAATGAACTTAAGCTGCAATACAGCAATACTGCATCGCAATAGGTGGATATTAGTACAATAGTATACTAGTTGCATCGCTTGAATCTGCGAGTTTATAATTTTGAATTGATTCATTTTATCATATTCATCTCCATGAATTAAATTAATTGTAGTGTTAAAAGACGTGCAAGACTCTCCGCTTTCAATTGATATAAGCACAGATGAAAGGATTGAGATTAAATGATAATTAAATAATAAAAAGATTATGACCATAAGCTCAAAGGATGGTAGGCCTATGCTTGAGCATGTGGACGACTTCTGTTACCTGGGATCATGGATCCGGAAGTCAGGTCTTCGAATATCTACCTTCGAATACGTAAGGGAAAGGCATGGGCAGCATTGAATGGGCTTTCAATGATTTGGAAGTCACAGAGAATTCATCGGAAACTTAAGGTCCGATTATTTAGAGCAGCAGTAGTTCCAGTACTCCTCTATGGGAGTCCATGATGGGCTCTAACTGCTGAGGACACCAAATCTCTGGATGGCACATTTACAAGAATGCTAAGAACATGCCGTTCCCTCCATACCGTACCCCCCTCCCCATACCGTTCCCTCTGTACTGTACCCCCCCTCCCCGTACCGTCTCCCCGTACAGCCCATGACTTTCTTGAGACGCATCTTAAAGGCCATTGGCCTTGAAGATGCATGATCTAGCAAATGTCATGGGTGATAGGGAGTTGTGGCGGCGCAATTTTGTCGACAAGCCGGCACAGCATTCTTAAAAATGCAGCTGCAATGCAGCATGCCTATCCTAGTAGTACTGTAGTAGAGATTAAATGTGTATTTAAATCAATCGAAAAATCACCCTCCATATAAAACAATATAAGAAATTATCGGAGCACTGCGTA
Organism: Nemertoderma westbladi; assembly: GCA_032718475.1. Classification (NCBI taxonomy): domain Eukaryota; kingdom Metazoa; phylum Xenacoelomorpha; order Nemertodermatida; family Nemertodermatidae; genus Nemertoderma; species Nemertoderma westbladi. Next base: position 34,871 of record JAUCBJ010006379.1, on the reverse strand, counting down.
GTGACGTCGGTAGCAGCCAATCACAGCCGATTTTCAAAATTGGCTTCCCGTGCTTACTTAAACCCGCAATTTCGACCGTTTCAATGTACCAGATAGGGGGGGAAACTGCACGCAATAAAAATGCATCCCTCTCCATTGGGAATTCGACGCAAATAACAGATGATTACTCTCAAAAATAAAACTGTAACCTGTTCTATCATGAATTTAATTAATTGTTTTGGTTAAAATAACGTGCAACTGTAACCTGCTCCTTTCCCTAAATTGAGAATTTAACATTGAGGCGGGATATTAATTCGCCAAGGTAAGTTTTGCGTCCAGTTCCCCCCCCCCCCCCCCCCCCCCCCTGTCTCGATAAATAATAATTACATAATCATAAAATCACCCAAATATGTCGACTCTGTTAGCACAGAGCCAGAGCCTTATATTGTAATTTTTTTTCAGTTACTATCGCCCTTGAATTCGGACCCAGCTACTAGAAATAGGCCGCGCCGTCTAATGTGAATTTCATCAGTATACCGAACTCGTTCGAGACAGAGTGTCGCCATTTAATAGATGCCTCTTGCCCTGTAACAGACCCAGCTACTAACTACTACTATAGAACTATAATTAGGACGCCTTCATACAGAACGTTGCCATTTCATAATGACTCTAAACTAAAGCTACACAAAGGAAAAGGTGAGAAGTGATTATCTAATAATAACACACAAAATCCGATTATTATCAGTCAGAGTATTATCATCAGTGGGTGGTCTCTAATACAACTGCAAGCGCAAGGCCCGACTCAGCTCTGGGTAAGTTAATAATCTGTCAATAATAAAAATGAAAGCTTTTATTTGACAATGCACCGGGAAAACTGCACTGCCATACCTACCGGGAATTATTTTATTAATTGATTGATTTATTGATTAATTATATTAATTATATGATGGAGTCCTGTGTGGACGATTACCTAACTCTGCAAAGTGAGGTTCTCGCGCTGGTCCGCACAACGAAGCAAAAGAAAAGCATGTCAATCGATGAGGAGAAGTCAATAACCGATTCCTTATCTAAGATGAGCGCTCTGTTTACCATGGCCGTTGGCCGAATAGCAGATGCTCGCCAAGAGACAGTGCAAGCTCACCATAAAACTATCCGTATTAGAGGTGAAGTAGGTGGGAAAATGCAGCCGAAATCGACACCACGCCCTAGCGGCAGTAAGCCATCACCGCCTGTGTCTACCGTTTCTATTCCAACCTCAGCTTCATCTGGTTCAAATCCCAACATCGATCCTGATGATCCGAACATCTCCGATCCCCAACCAAACGAATGGATAGATCCATCCAAACGTAGGAGGGTACGTGGTCGATTGCAGAGTCAGCCGAGTACAGTACCCGATCACCCTCAATCAGAAAAGTCTCACCGGAATGCTACCTCGGCCACCAGCCCGGGAAACCAGAACCCGAAAAGAGTATCAGCTCATCAGCCAGTAGTCATAGCAACAGGCTCGGGAGGTTCGGAAACCTCTGCAGGCCTCGAAGCAGTAGCGAGGGCCGCCCCCCGATACCATATCAGAGTCGGTCGGCTGAAACCCGAAAATACTCCCGAGAAGGTGAAACTCCATCTCAAAGAGAAGAAGATACCTTTCGACCACGTATTCAAGTTGGAGCAATCTCAGAACAACGGTTTTCTTCCAACTCAGCAGCAGCCTTTCACTGCTTTCCATATTGTGTGTCATTCTGAAGAAAGCGCCGATGCTATCTTTAATCCACTACTACGATCGGCATGCTGCATTGCAGCTGCATTTTTAAAAATGCTGTGCCGGCTTTTTGACAAAATTGCACCGCCACAACTCCCTAGCACCCATGACATTTGCTAGATCATCCGCATCTTAAAGGCCAGTGTCCTTTTAAGATGCGTCTCAAGAAAGTCATGGGCTGTCTACCATGCTTATTCACTCCATGAGGCTGCCAAAGTACAAGATTATGCACTGGCTGGTCCTCACGGCGAAAGCAATGTCCTGCAAAGCAGAGGCGATTTTGTTCTAGTGTCAAGCTTATGGGAACCAATGAGACACCTCCAATGTTATATAGTGTCTGGTTGGAGATGTGTGCATTGTACTTGACACAATGAACCCGGCGTAACATTCTTGTGAATGTGCCATCCAGAGATTTGGTGTCCTCAGCAGTTAGATCCCAGCATGGACTCCCATAGAGGAGTACTGGAACTACTGCTACTTTAAATAATCGGACCTTAAGTTTCCGATTAATTCTCGGTAACTTCCAAATCCTGGAAAGCCTATTCAAGGCTGCCCATGCCTTTCCCTTACGTATTCGAAGGTCCTCACCTGACTTTCGGATCCATGATCCCAGGTAACAGAAGTCATCCACATGCTCAAGCATACCATCTTTTGAGCTTATGCTCATCCGATCAGAGACTTGCTGAGGACTTTCAAAGTTAACTGTAAAAATTTTGGTCTTTCTGGAGTTAATAAAAAGACCAACACTAGAAGAAGCATGTTCTAATGAGCTGAGGAGCCGTTGGGCTCCCTCTAGTGATTCTGAAAGTACTCCTAAGTCATCAGCAAAGTCTAAATCAGTTAGGTACTTGGCAGGATTTCCTCGACTTCTGGAGCCAGTGGGTGGAGTTATCATCACCCCATCATCATTATGATGATCTAAGGACATGCGTAGAACATAGTCAACAACAATTATGAACAAGAATGGTGCAAGTGTGTCTCCCTGGAGGACGCCCCATAACACTTCAAATGGTTCTGTGTCACCGTCAACAGTAGACAAATGTTGTCGAACCATCGTATACTGATCTGATTGCTGCAATAATTTCATCAGGAATCCCATATAATGAAAGTATGCTGAACATACTTCATGAGCAAGAGACTGAATCAAAGGCCTTGAAGAAGTCAACAAAGATAACAGCCAGATGCCTGTCTTTCTTTTTTGATAACTCTTCAATTATCCTTCTAAGTGCCAAAATGGGCTCCATGGTCCCATGACCTTTACGGAACCCATTCTCATTTCCACAGAGCAGTCTCTCAATGGGATCCCTAATGCAATTTAATAGAATTCTATTGTATAGCTTTGCAGCAATCGAGATCAATGAGATTCCCCGAAAAGAACCATAGAGTGTTAGGTTGCCCTTCTTGGGAACTGGCACCAACTTATTTGTTTTCATTTCTTGTGGGACTCTTGTTGTTCGGTACATGTCTACTATGATGGGATAGATGAGCTTTAAACACTCAGGTATTTTAAAGACCTCAGGGGGAACACCATCAACTCCACTGGCACGATTGGTCTTAATGCTCTTTGCAGCAGCCTTCGCTTCTGCAAAGGAGATATCACCAATGGGAATATCTAGGAGTACAGACTCAGACACTTTTACTTCTATAAAGTTATCAGGCAATACCCTGTCATTATTGAGGAGCTTTTCAAAGTGGGCCTTCCAACCATTGAGGCGATCGGCTGGTGATTCAGCCTAAACCTGGGGCTACGATAAAGCGTCACTTCCTGAGCATCAACATGAGCCTTAACATGGGGCTACGATAAAGCGTCACTTCCTGAGCATCTCCGATAGAGAGAATCTAAAGTTTCAACCCAGGATAGTTAGGAATCATGAAGGCAGTCTACCTGGCAGCGACGTATGAGAGTACTCCCAATTGACAAGAAACGAATCCTCCCGATCAGCTTTCCATTATTCTATGGAATGTGGAGGGCCTAAAATCGGTTATAGACTCATCACACAACGACCCAATATTCCAAAACAATGTTCTTTTACTTAGTGAAACTCTTACCTTAAACAACGTTAACCTACCTGGTTTTTATTCATTCGATAGCCTGGCAACTAAAGGGTCAACTGGGATGACCAAAAGGAGGAGTAACAATTGCCGCCAAGCCGCATTTAAACCCGAAACTAATTTCTAAAGATGATAACTATGTGGCAATCTCTACCGATATCGCTACATTTCTGTGCTGTTATTTCAATCCGGATACAAGCCTCGAAGACCTTATTGAGGGAGTCCTCTGTATTTTAGACGAACAGCCAACAAATTGTAATATCCCAATTATCTTAGGCGGGGACTTTAATGCTCGAATCAATGTTGAAGATAATCCAAAGGCAGTCGCACTGAACGACCTCATGGGCGCCGTTGAACTATGGCTTCAAAATGATAAATCGCCTACATATATATGTCACAACGGCAGCAGCGCCGTCTTTAGTGTATTCCAACCATCAATCAACCTCTATCCCCCATATCCCGAACCCCCTTAGGAAACATATACCAGTTCGCGCCACATGGGCCAACGAAAGGACTGCAAAATCGGCAGAGAGCGTGATTACACCTGCGTGGAAACGAATGGTCGATATTCAAACACTCCAGAACAGTGATAAACTTGAACTTACCAAAGAACTCATTCTTCAAAATAGGCTAGACGATGCCTACGATACGCTTACTAGCGCTGTAAGGGACACTGCTCCGATATCGAAACCATCCAGCCACCACGACAAACCATGGTTTGATTCGTCGTGCTACGAGAAGCGTAAAGCCATCTTGAATCTCAACACCACCACGAAATCCGAAGCATCAATCAGACTGTTGCTGTGCGAGGAGAAACAACAACACAAACTTCTCCTAATGCAAAAACAAGTGGAATATGCTAAACAAATCGAAGGGAAACTGATTACCGATGCCGAGTTACCCATACAAATGGTGTAAGAAGAACAAGCCTCAATCAAGCTGTCCGGTTCCAATTGATAAGTGGGAGGACCACTTTTCAAAACTTTTAGGTGGAGACAGTGACGATCAAGGTTCATTCAATGAGCTTGCAATTGAGTACAAGAATCTCGAGATGGACACCGACGATGATATGGCGCCTTTTACAGAGGAAGAAGTATCGGCAAACTTGAATCGCAAATCAAATGGTAAGTCAGGTGGACCTTACGAGCTACTGAAAACCGCCCTCCCAGTTATATTGTTTATTCTAACCTCAATGTTTAACACAATTGTATCCACCGGAACTCTGGTAACTTACTGGAAAACAAGCCTCAGGGAAGTCCTTTTTAAAGGAAAAGGTTCGCGCTTCAATCCCGATGCATATAGAGGAATTTCACTACTGTACAATCTTTATAAGGTATTTACAGGCCTCATTGAAACTCGCTTGAGAAAGTCACTATCTCACAAGATCCCGATTGAACAATTTGGGTTTATGCCTGGAAAGTTGATTATGGCACCACTGGCTCAACTTATAAATAGAATTCATTTAAATCTCTCCACACCCAGAAAGCCTCTCTACTGCGCATTCATAGACTTTAGGAAGGCATTCGACTCCGTCCCGCGATATAAATTGTTACTTAAATTAAAAAATTCTTTCAACATTCGAGGAAAATTACTTAACATTATTATAGCAATTCTGGATTTAAACTTCATTCAAATCTATGATGGTCTCCGGAAATCCAAAGTTATCCAGCAAACTAGAGGTCTACTACAGGGAGACTCGTTAATTAAGCCCATTTTTTTTATCTTATATATATATATGATCTGGTCAATTAATTAAGAGATTTGCGAAGGACATCGGTGAAATAATTATCTTACTATTCGCTGATGATCTTTGCTTTTATAGTAACTCCAGGGATGTGGGGCGAGCCACGAAGTGAGTGAGCCTTAGCGTAGTGGTACCATTAATCAACCTGTCGTTCTGTCGTTCTGTCGTTCTGCCGTTCTGTCGTTCTGTCGCGTTTTTTTTCAGTATTTTATTTTAAACGTTAATAACTCGGCCAATCCTTGATGAAATCTATCCAAACTTGGTACACATGTTGTTTGGCAAAAGTTTGAAAATTTTCCAAGTAGAATTTGCGTGGGGCCTTCGTGCAGCATCAGTGTAACTGTTATTGCAGTTATAATAAATTTATTTATCCAAATTTAAAATGCGTTAAATTATTATTACTGTAGGATAAATCAGCTGGGTTTCTGACAAATTTTGCAATTCTGCATGTACCATGTGTACTGGTACTGTCAGGCTGTACTCAATCCCTGAATCGAGAATCCTGCAATCAGTCAATACTGCAATACTGGTCAGCCGGTACCATACACTGCAGACATGCCATATCAATAATCTAATTAAACATGGCCCCGGAACCCTTGCAGTGATTATAGTTTAGGCCTAATTAGCCCAGTACCGGCACCGGTAATAATAATATAATAGTTTAGATAGTTACCGCTAATCATTCAGTCATTGGCACGGTACACCGTATTGCTGTACTGCCGTTGTAGTGCGCACCGTAGGTACCACCCATGGCCTACTACACACAGGCCATGACAAGGACTTTGCTGTGAAATTAGCGTAGGCTGACTGTGCTGATTATGGTACTGTCAGACTGTGGTACCTAAGCTATATACTGTTAGGTATATTGCTGTATTGGGGTGGGGTTAGGAATAATACATTTGTTTTAGCATTGAACTGTTGAATCCCCTTATTTATTATAAAACCATTGGAAATATTCGCAAATGCCGCTCCATTACTGTCTGAAACGCTCCCGACAGTCCGATGTGTCTGGACCCGAGCAGCCGAGTTGCTTTAAGAGGTGATTAACGGGGGAATACTACGGAATTGCTTGTTTGTCAGTACGATTCTATTTGGGTATTTACTACACTCAGACACTGGGAATACGGCGGTCGGTCAGATCGTAATGCGGGCCACTGCCAAGTTCCTCATGCCTCACTCCGGTCACCCACCTTGGAGTGCGGTGGTAAGAGTCCCACTTACTGACTTACGTCGACGACTGGACGAATCGACGAGGATTGTGATCTGGGTTTAGCGGCGGCCCGGATCCTGGGATCACCTGGGGGAAATGGTTGAACGTTGGGCAGACGTTATCGCACTGGATTACGTTCTCTGTGACGCGAAAGTGTGAAGCGAATTCGTTGTCGAATTGGGTCGGAAGCTGCGGGAATTCTACTGTTCTACGGGAGTAAACCGCAGCGGTCCGGTGACTACGGACGGATACTACTGGGATAAGCAGGTATTTCGATCGAGTTTCTCGTATTCTCGATGCTCGAGGCGGATAGAGAGTTGGTTGTGTTGGGCGGTGTTGTTCAATTCTATCAAACATATTAAATAATTGGTAAAATAATAAAAACACACCAGATAAAGATACTGAGCTTATGGTAAAGACATAGGCCGAACTTACAATTTCCAATTAGATTGTTCATATAATAAATATATTTTTGGTATTTGATTTCAAGATAGGGGGGGGGGGGGGGAACTGGACGCAATAAAAATTCATCCCTCTCCAGGGGAAATTGGACGCAAATAACAACAGCTGATTACTCTCAAAAATAAAACTGTAACCTGTTCTATTGTGTTTACTTTATTGTTTTGGTTAAAATAACGTGCCACTGTAACCTGCTCCTTTCCCAAAATTTAGAAATTAATATTGAGGCGGGATATTAATTCGCCAAGATGGGATTTGCGTCCAGTCCCACCCCCCTCCTATCTCTTGATTTCACTAAAAAATAGAATACATTGCAATTTACTGTTATAATTACTGTATTGAATAAAATAATTAATTGATTGTTTATTAAACCGTGCTAAGCACGTTGAACTGGAGCTCTAACAATTCCCCACTAGCGGCAGGCAGGAACTGTAAAAGTCTCTGTAGAATTTCTAATTAAGCAATGCTCTTAGGTAACTACTACTAAATTTCAGATGAATCTGATCTTTGGTTCTATAATTACAGCTATTTTTACGTTTCTGTTAATTCGCCCCCTAGCGGCAGACCGGGGAACTGTAGAAGTCTGTCTGTGTGTAGAATTTCTAAATTTTTTATAGACTACATGTGTACCAAGTTTGGTTCCATTTCATCCATGATTGACCGACTTATTAGCTTTTCAAACATTCCTGCCACAAACATAGCCAGTTTCAGCCACAAACAAATAAAAGCTGCAGGAACTCTAGCGATAATTAATTTATTAATTATTAAATACTGTTTCAATTAAATTCTTTACGAAAATCTAGTCATCTTCTTTTAAATATGGACCCTGCATTCATGGAAAATATAATATTTGATAATTCATTAGTCAGCCTACGCTAATTTCACAGCAAAGTCCTTGTCATGGCCTGTGTGTAGTAGGCCATGGTACCACCCTACTACCGGTACCGGCTGACCGCGTGACCGGTGGCAAATAGCACTTCAGCACTTGCACAGCAACAGCACTACCGGCGATACACAGGTTGAAATTTATGTAGAGTTTGCTCAACAGTACAGATATAAAATAGTTATCTAAATTATATATATTACTATTGACAAGTATTGAAATATATACCGTTATTCGTGTTATCAGTATTTGCAAAATCTGACATTGAAGAGGTGAGAGAAGATGAATACCGGCACTCAACAAAACCAACGCTTATCACAGGTCGGTATGGTTACCTCGAAACCGGCGCGACTGTCCACTCGAATACAACTTCAAAACACAAACGCCAACAATAAACTGAAAGCGAATTGAACGTCTTCAGAAGAATCTGTCATTGGGACGAAGAAAAGGAAGCCGAAACCACGGGAATGGACCACAGCTAAGATTGAATGCTCCCATTGTCAGAGTTCCTGGACCGAAATTGAAACACCTATTGCCGATGGGCTTGATCTCTCAAACCAAAACTTCCTCTGCGGGGTTTGCGCGGCAGTAAAGATTGAAAGTCTGGAAGCTGGCATCCCTAGGTATTATTATTATAAAGAGCGTCAGCCTGCGTGTAATAAATATATTTTAATACAAAACAGGTCGAACGCAAAGAGGCTTATAATGAAGACGAGTACTGCATTGATTATATTCCTATAAACCACCTGGCTTTGCATATTGAACGTGCGTTTGGAAATAAGTTCGTGCTACCCTTCCGTAGGTGGTAGATGTCGCGTTATGTATTGGTGGGTGGGGGGAGGGGGGGGGGGGGTGCAGATTAAAAGGGGTGAACACGTACTGTCCCCCTTTCTTTGATTAATTGGTGGTGTGGGTTAATCTCTCATAACCTGATTTTGTGATACAGTCGCACAATTTTAATTTGTATCTCATAACTGGGCCTCGTGCTGCGCGAAGGCCCCACGAACGTGTAATTCAAGCTGGTCTTGATGCCACTGCAGCCTGGTGCGTTGAGAATGGTTTATCCATTAACTTGGACAAAACATCGGTTATAAAATTCTGGTGAGGTGGACGTTTGTGCGCCGACGACAAGTTATACTTTAACGGGCAAACAATATCTATATCTAACTCTTGTCAATACCTAGGTGTAGTATTCCAGACGACACTTACTTTTAGTAAGCATATACTCGCTCTCATATGTAAAGCGATGAAAGCAGCACACTCCATAAATAAACCTCATTTACTCTCGCTCAATACTGCCATTGCGCTATTCCATCTGAAAGTTCAACCTGTAATTGAGTACAGATTTCGAAAAATCTGGCCATTCCTATCGGCAAGAAATATGCATGACATTGATAGAATTAAGGCATCTTACTTAAAGAAAGTCATCGGGAGTACACAAAACGACGAAAAATTGACTGGTCTTGGCTGTCTGCGAAGAAAAACAGCTGGTTGAGGAAATCATCCGGAAATTAAATCTTCCACATACCTCCGAATATCAAAAATACTTAGATGCAATTACTGAGAAATATATGTCAATTTCACCAGAATTCTTTTCATCAATTGCGTTCAGAGACAGACAATGGACCGATCCCATCTCTAAAAGCAGACCCATGATCACTAAGTTCGCCATTCATGGATTCCACCATAAGTACTGCACGATCTCATCGTATCATTCTCCGGGTGATGATTGTATGTGATGAGGTGGTTTGACCTCTCACCTCTCTCTGTGGCTTTAGGGCCTGTGTCGCCCCCCGAGTTGGTTATGAGGCGAGATTATTATTGGTAATCTCGTATCCCCTGGTAATCTCCTATCCCCAACTATATTGGTAAAATGCCACTGGTCCCATTTTCGGGTGGGTAATGTAAGGGAATTGAATCTGCTTACACTCCCCCCATGCTATCTTCCCGGTGAGAAGATAGCATCAACCTCAAGTGCGCTTCAATTCCGCTGGAACCCAATCTATTATTGGATGTGGGGTGGAGTTTTCTTCTCGGGGTCGGCTTTCCAGACTGGCCCCCATGGGTCTGTTGTTACTACCCATCCTTGATGTATTCGCGAGCTATGTTGCACCAAGGTATCTGGTATCTCAGTTTGAGACCATTATGCTCACTCTCCATACAATTCTTCTTTAACCATACACAAATCTTCCTCACGGACCTCACTGAAGCTTACTCTCACTCCGGTGCCTTAGGACTCATCCTCTCTCATTGCTCGCTCCTTTCACTTCTACGCGTGCCAACACCTCCTCTCCATACTTCCCCCGATTCCCCATTTTTGTTTTATATTCTCCATACACTTATTGGGTCCCACACATGTGCGCATCATGTCAGTGGGATCCGTCTAAGTCTCGTCCTGCTGTTCTAGTCAATTAGTCCCCAGTCCCAGTAGCTAATTGGAAAAAAGGTTGTACTTGACTATGGTATATTATATAATATACATACGAGTTATATATAATAATTAATTATTATATCATGTATTATATTATATGCTCATCTACATGACGCGTCTTAACCCCCCCTCTTGGAGGTGATATGACTCGTCACTCCCGGTCCCGCCCGTTCCATGCTTTCTCCGCCTTTCTCTTCTTCACTAATCTCTCTGCCATCACCAACTTTCCCATGCTCACCCAATTGGTGGAGCCTTACAAAGGCTCAATTTAAGTGAGTGCCGTTAAACAAGATGTTACAAGTTTCGTTCAGTAATGGCCTTCCTCCTACCTTGTTTTTTCCTTCGTGCTAATATTGCCCTAATTATTTGACCTTTATTTTGTTTTTATCTATGTTCTCCCCCTGCCTGTGCTACTATCACTATCTACCTTCTCACTTCCTCACGTGGCGCCCTCAGTGCCTACAGGTTCTACGGTACTATGTACCCTACTACTACTACGGTATCTGTACATACCCTTCACTTCCAGTCTCTATGTGGCACCCTCAGTGCCCAAAACTTCTACGGTACTATGTACCCTACTACTACTACTATGGTATCTGTACATACCCTTCACTTCCACTCACTACGTGGCACCCTCAGTGCCCAAAACTTCTACGGTACTATGTACCCTACTACTACTACTATGATATGCGTACATTCCCTTCACTTCCACTTACTACATGGAGCCCTCAGTACCCACAACTTCTATGGTACTATGTACCCTACTTCTATGGTATACATACATAGCCTTTACTTTCTTACGTGGCGCCCTCAGTGCCCACAAATTCTACGGCACTATGTACCCTACTACTATGGTATGCCTACATACCCTTTAATTCCGCTTACTACGTGGCACCCTCAGTGCCTACAGGTTCTATGGTACTCGCTATGTAACTTACTGCTATGTTCTACCCACCCCCCTCAGTCCAATATATTGAACGACTAAACTTTAAGGTGACCCTTCCAATAGGCAACACTTTCCTACTGCCCTTCTGTAGGTTTTCATATCTTTGGCCCCTATATTTCCTCCATTCCTCACTTCCACCGACCTAATTCTTCCGTCCTCATCGGGGTACGTATATACCACTCTGGCTAGTCTCCATTGGTTATTGATAATTATGTCGTCTGTGACGATTACCAAGTCACCCTTCTTCAACTCTCTGCTAGTATTCCTCCACTTACTCCTCCTACGTAGTGTTGGAAGATACTCTTCTATCCATCTCGTCCAATACTCCGCACTTATTGCCTTGGCAACTTTCCAGCTTTGGCGTAAATGTATGTCATCTGGATCTATACCCCGCATGTCGATCGTCGCCGGCCTGTCCATGAGTAAATGACCTGGTGTTAGGATGTCCAGTGATTCCGGGTCATCGTTCTTGGGATATAGTGGTCTGCTATTAATGATTCCCTCGCACTTGGCTAACACTGTTCTTAATACGTCTTCCGTGACCATATGGTTGTTCATCAGTTTGGTCATCAGGCGTGTGGAGCTTCCCACAAGCCTCTCCACACACCCTAGTGTATGTGATGCGTATGGCATTCTCCTTTCCCACTTTATGAGATGCTTTCTCATAGCCGCTCTGGCATCATCTCCTTCTAGGATGTCGAAAGCCTCGGCCAACTCATTCTCCGCTCCCACAAAGTTGGTTCCGTTATCCGAAGATAACACCTCCACCATCCCCCCTCTGCGGGTTACAAACCTCTCTAAGCCATTAATAAATGCCAATGCCGTAGCGTCCTGTGCAAGTTCTATTCCCACCGCTCTTGTGTTGTTGCTGACAAAGATAATGCTGTAATGCTTCTCTGTGTGCCGCATCACCTTTATCTTTATCGGCCCGAACATGTCCATGCCGCAGTGTGTAAATGGCGGGTCGTGATGCCTCACTCTGTTGGCCTGTAATGGCGCCATCTCCTGTATGGCCCTCTCCTTCCTCGTCTGTTGGCAGGTCTGGCACTGCCCCACTACCGCCTTTACCATCTTCCTGAGTTGGATAACCCAGAACGTCTTCCGTATCTCCATCAAGGTCTGATTGGTACCTCCGTGTAGTATCGATTTATGGGAGTCCCATATGATCTGGTGGACTACTGGTGATTTATTGGGGATTAATACGGGTTTCAGTGGAATGACTGGGCTGTTGTTGTTTACCACCCTGGAATTCATCACCAGGATCCCGTCATCATTCAATTGCGGAGATAGTGGGTTGAGTTCACTGTCTCGACCAAGGCGCTGTTGCTTGCTGACTCTGTCCACTTCGTCGGTGTACCCCTTTCTTTGCACGTATCATATCACAGCTTTAGCCGCTCCTTCCAGTTCTATATTGGGTCTCGTTTTGGTATCCTTACCAACTCCCCAGAAGAAATCCCCATAGGCCCTCCAATATGCTACCAACTTCTTAGTCTTGTACCAGCTGGAGCTGTAACTGAGCAGCCTATCTGTCGGATTATCACATGGTTCTCTCGGTTTCGGTGGCACCTCCCTAATCTCCCTCGCCAACTGGCTGTATATCTCTTCCCCTTCTGAATCCTCTCCCTCCACTTCTACTACTACTTCCTCCTTGCCTGGGTCCACCTTCCTCATTGGTGGGCAGATCAACCTATCATTGAGAAAGCATGGCCCATGTTGCTACAACTCTTGCTTCCTCGAGAAAGTGTGGCATACAACGCCCCTCGATAACAGATCTGCTGGATTGTCGTCGGTTGGGCAGTAGTGCCACCTTTCCAGATCAGTCGTTGCCCTTATCTCGTCTACCCTGTTCGCGACGAATATAGGGTATCTTGTCTTCTCGTTGTGTAGCCACCCTAACACTACCATGGAGTCCATCCAGTAGTGTGTCTCCACTATGTTGGGTATAGTGTCCATCAAGTAAGCTGTCGCCCTTTCTCCTAACCTCGCAGCCGTTAGCTCGAGTTTCGGCACTGGTGCTGAATCTGGTGGCGTTGACTTCACTTTAATAAACGCAAGCCTGGGCTTATGAGCCCCCTTTCGCTGTACCAAATAAAGTGCCACTCCATATGCTTCCAAGGATGCATCGGAAAACATATGCAGATCCAGATTCGTCATGTTTCCATCCGGGAAGTACACGTGTGGCATGCTGTACATCCCCATCTCCGCAAGGCTCCCCATCCACTTATTCCACTGTCTACTTATTTCCTCCGGGACCTCCGCGTCCCAATCGTCCTTTAACTTATACACTTTCTTCATTATTTGCTTCCCCGTGACTAACAATGGTGATGCCAGGCCTAGGGGATCATATATCCTTGCTATGTACGATACATAGCCTCGTTTAGTATGGATTTCTGCGCCCTCCTGACTTAGTTGATACTCCAACTCATCCGTCTCCCGGTTCCACACGATCCCTAGCACCTTTTGCTACGACTCCACTCTCTTGTCTGCCATAATCTGTCCCTTTGCCATTGTGGGGTTGTCCATGGTTGACTCTGGTCGTTTGTCTTCTATGGCCTCCATAAATTCCTTGGAGCTGGACTGGAACTTGGTGAGGTTGAACCCGGATCCTTTTATGATGTCGCAAACCTCGTGCCCTATCTCTCTAGTATTTCTTCAACTGTGTTTCCAGATCCCATCCCATCATCTATATAGAATCCGCATCGAATCATGTCGATCGCCTTCCCACTATATTCTCCTTCCTGGCCCTCCACTGTATCCCTTACAGCCGTAGTCATTGTGAATGAGGACGACTTGGCCCCCCTGTTCTGCACTACCATTTTGTACATCGGTATCTCCGATGGTTCTTCGTCGCCGTTGTACCATAGGAAGCGCTGACTATCACTGTCTTCCTCCGTCATACGGACTTGGTTGAACATGCCTTCAATGTCGCACGTGAAGGCGTGCCTCCCATTTCTGAATATCAACAGGGCCTCTATCCCCGAGTTGTAGATGTTGGGGCCTCCATCAGATAGTCGTTTAGGCTCTTGCCATTCGTTTTGGCCGATGCATCGACCACCATCCGCAGTTTTCCCTTCTTTGGATCCAAAGCCACTTGCAGTGGCAAATAGTAGGTCCTGTCCGTGTTTGGCTCGTCGACCGGTAACTCCACGGCCCACCCCTTTTCAATGTATTTCTTAATCGTTTTATGGATGTATTCATCCTTCTCGGGGCTTCATCTGAGCATCTGCTTCAGTTTTCAAAGCCTCGTCAGTACCATCCCTTTATTGTCCGGTAGCGGTAACTTTGGTTGTTTCCATACCATCCCTATCGTGTACCGCCCCCCTTCACACTTCATCGAGTTCTTCACGCTCTCCAGCGCCTGTTTGTCCTCTACCGAGGTTCCGACCCCGGCCTCCTTCAAACCCTCGAAGTGCTACCTCTTAAGTTGCTCCTCTACTCCTTCATCCTCCATCTCTCTCATTGTGCCTGTGAACATGCACCCTGATGATTCTGACACGCTGAATGGGATTTTGGTCCTGATTGGGCCACTTAGTGTCCACCCGAACGGCGTAAGAATCGCCATCGGATCTCATTGTTTATCCCCTCCAAATATGGTCGGTACTCTCTCGTGGGCCGTCGGGCAGTCCATGCCGACTATGATAGATACCTTCGCGATGTCCACTTCGGATAATGAGAAATCAATATCGTCCAGGAACCGATATTGCTTGACCTCAATCCTTGTAGGCCTCCTGGCGTTTATATTAATCGATTCTATTATTTGGATGGGGTCGATGGTCGCCCCATAATCGCATCCTGGTGCTATTGCTGATATCTCACAACGTCCCGTTCTCATCTCTAAGACCTCATCCTAGCTTGAGATAGTAAGCGGTCCATCAAATTTAATGACTAAAACCCGGTCCCAAAATCACTGTCCAATTTTTTCTTACATTTTCATGATATTTTATGTTATAATGTTTTTATGAGGGTGAGTACAAAACAAAAACCAAAGACCCAAAGACTAAAGACATGAACCAAAACACATGTGTTAACTTTCGTTTATTGTTTTGGTTCCCCTAAAACGCATATGTAACCTGCTCCTTTAAATGGCAATGGGATCTAATGCTCTTTGGGACCTAATGCTCTTTGGGATCTAACGCGACTTTAACTCTTTGTTTTGCACAGGTCCCAAAGTGCGTTAGGTCCCATTACTCCCATTGCCATTTAAAGGTGCAGTTTAGTAAAGAAGCATGTTACAGAGGCATGTTGGGGTTGGGGCAACCAAAACAATAAACGAAATTTAACAGATGTTACAAGACTATGCATGTTACTTAATGGGGTCTTTGGTCTTTGTTTTGTACTCACCCTTTTTATGATGTTTAACGCTCTATTATTTAAATGGTAGTCATTCAAAAGATATAGTACAGTGGAGTACTGTAAACATGCGGTACGCAGCATTTGATGTGTATCATTCAGATATGTATGTATTCAGATATATATAATATGCATATTTCCATAAGGCAGTAAAGGGAGGGGTGGGGGGGGGGGGGTGTGGTGTGCGCCGCAATGCAGTGCACAAACATATTCAGTGAGGGAAATAAACATTGTTGTGCGCTTCTCCTGGTATTGAGGGCCTCAAATATTTAAATCAGTATAACGAAAATATTAATAGAGGCGCAAACATTAATCATCTTATTAATCATCATCTTATTCATGCCGGTGTTTCAAGGATAACTTTATTTTACTTGTAGGGCCCCCTATACTGAAGTTATTGATCAAGCTAGCATTATTATATTGTATCAATTTACATAAGTTTGTAATGTCTCCATTATTAATATCAACAGCAGCTTTTTGACCCCCGCCCCTGATTTGTAAAAGCTTTGCTACTGTACCAACTGTCTAGTGAGTGATAAACTGCAAGATACTTCCGTGGGAACATGACCCCGCATTACAGATTTGTCCCATTTCACAAGGTGAAGTGTTGTCTGTCACTATTGTATTGAGCTATTTTTAGCTTCATTGCTAACTATGATGGGAATGTAACTCCTCCACTATGGTATTGGGCTACTGTACATACAAAGAGTATTAGTAAAGATACAAGCAGTGCTTTACAGATTAAGTTAGTGGTTTAGTTTGAATACGGTGTCATTAAATAAGTTTCCCTTCATTGATAATTTAACTTGGAGGCGAGATATTAATTCGTCGAGATGGAATGGGTGAGTACAAAACAAAGACCAAAAGACCTGTACAAACACATGTGTTAACATTCGTTTATTGTTTAGTTCCCCCAACACGCCTCTGTAACCTGCTCCTTTAAATGGCAATGGGACCTAACGCTCTTTGGGGCGGAACGCGACTTTACAGGTCTTGAGTCTTTTGGTCTTTGTTTTGTACTCACCCAGATGGAAAAGCAGAAAGTGATATATCAAGTGATAGATCCCTCAAATTTCCTAATACTTTAGTAGAAGTATTTGGCACAAAGTTGATCAACAAAATAAACAAATATTATTCTTGTTTCTTTTATTCTTATTGTTTCTCCGTAATAATACCCCTATTCTATAAAAATAGTAGGTCTTTTCACTAATTTAATTAATGTTACTTATAATATGTTATATTTTGAATGAAAATATATAGAATTGGCACAAACAAAACAACCAAACAGCAACAGCAATGTAGCTGCTAAAGAAGATAATAGATTTTAAGTGATGTTATATGTTCACAGTCCAGGAGGCAAGGAGGGATACTGTATTATGAAAATATTATGCTACCGAATAATTAATGTTTCAATATAATTTTTGTTCAGAAATGGAAAAAGGCGTCTCATATCAGTAGCGCTAATCAGTTTTAACCACTCTCTCGCTCTCCTGCCTGTAAGTTTGTCGATTATCTAATTTCTTCCCAAATCGACTTTCAGCAGGTCTAAGTTCGCCATGGATTTAGGTTCGGTTTGGATCTAAGCTAAGTTCATCCAGGATCTATGTTCGCTAACGTCTAAATTAACCAGAAGTTCATCTACTGTAGGATCTAAGTTCGCCTTATATCTAAGTTGCCATAAGTTCGTCTAGGATCTATTGCATGTGTGCCTTGGACAGTTGGATCTAAATTCGCCGGAAGATCCCGGTTCTAATTTCCCAGCCACGATACTGTATACTAGGGTCGAATTTAATTAACATGTAGGCCTATATCTATAATATAAACTATACTGTAGACATACGGTAAAATAAAGAAAAAAAATTGGACCAGGATTTTGGGACTGGGTTTTAGACATTTTAAGTTTAACTTTAAGACTGAGACCGGACCGGGTTTTAGTCATTTCATTTTTTGGACCGCGAGTTTATGGACCGGGTGCCGGGTGTTTAGGAATTATTCGGACCAGGTTTTAGGAATTTTTGTATGGACCGGGCAAAAATTGGACCGACCGGGTTTTAGGTTCAGTGGACAGAGACTGGGACCGGCCCGGCGCCCGGGTTTTAGACAGTCTGCTCTGCAGTCCCCAGGCAGCCAGGCAGCCAGGCAGTCTGGGCCCTGGCAAACTGACTCCATATGTCTGTATGTTTATCTCCCAGTTTATTTTTAAGAGTTGACCTACATGCTACTTATACTTATATTGAATTTTTTTGCTGCTTTGTCGTTGAGTTAGAGTTTTGGACCTAATACTGCTGTACTGTAATAAGATCTAAGGCTTCATTGAGTTTAGCAGCAGTGTAGTAGCAGCAGCGCCCCAACTTTTCGCCGTTTCAAGTCAGGCGCCATTGAACCTGTGAACCAATGTTGCAAATGTTCGAATAGCAGGCTGGCAGGCTATATAAACCTTGTAGTACCGGTCAGCCGGTGCCGGTAGGCTATATATATTTGTATCCAAGTTCCAAGAGTAAATAACAAAAATCAAAACAAATTAGATACCGGCTGACCGGTAGTAGGTGTAGTACCAGCCTACTCCAGGTACTCACTGCATACCGGTCGCCTACCTACTGACCTACCTGTTGTCTTACATACAAAATATGCATACTTTGGGCCAAAGTCTGAAAGTTGTAACTTTTTACTAAAATTTTGGGTACAGTACAACTTTGCCCACGCCAAAAATTAAGAATAAAAATCGTGTAAAAGAATAATTACTAAGTATATAAAATTACAACAAAATATAATTATTAGATGCAAAGAATAATATTGACATTTCGATATTACAATAAATGTATAAATTATATATAATTATTCATTATATATAAATGTCATATCTTACTTTACTATAATAGTATTATTAACATAAATTATATAATATATATTGGAATGTTTCCAGGTCTAACAAAATTCTCGAGCAGAGAGACGATAAGTAGTCAGTGATTAAAGTTTTCTGTAAATTTCAGTACCAGTACTTAGTATATTATATACTACCAGTACCGGTACTTAGTATATTATATACTACCGGTACCGGTACCGGTACTTAGTATAATACTGCCGGTATGGATACAATAACTCATTGTACATACATATTTTTACTATTTACTGTAATATACCTTCGCCGCGGTGATATCTGATTTTTGACTATTTTGTAATTTAACACGCTCATTATTTTCTCTATGGGTCAACTTAAATTAAAAATCTAAAGTCAATTTTAAATATTAGTGTTAATATTAGTATTATTATTATTCCTAAATTATCACTGAAGCAGGGTTTTTTTTTTCAAAATATCCGCTGTGAAAAGTTTCTATACGGCGAGGAAAAATTTAGAAAATCTTTAATTTGTTTAGAAAACCAAAATAATTTGCCCAATGACGAATTTGAAAGATTAATTTTGAAAAGTAGGCCATGTAAGCCTATTACTTCCTGTATTGCTTTGTTTTCTACTTTATTCAACCATACGGTATTGTACTGGCAAGTCGTATGTCGTATATGTCATAAGTTAAAATAAATTATGGAACACATTGGTTTCAATTCAATGGGAGCGCTTCCACTGGTATGTCATAAGTCGTTTGTTATGACCCATGGGTCGAAAGTGATTATGTTCCATCTTTTGACATACGACTCATGAGTTATATCCGACAAGAGGCATGTGATTAGTTCTTTGGGTAGCAGCAAGCCAGAAAATATTGTACAGCAATTTATGGTGTTCCATTAAATGTTAGGCGCATCTTATATTTTTTAAGAAAGGACTTATGACTTACCAGTAGAGCACGGGAGATATATGCCTACTTTTGACATCAATGGACTCAGACAAAGTCTGAAAGCGACTTATGACATACGACTCATGAGTTACCAGTGAGGCGAGGGCCTACGTAATCTTAAATATCCTCGAAATATTAAACTAATAAAGACCTACTACCCTATGTAATGCAGCTTTGTTAAATTAATGCAATTTTTATTGGGAAGGAATATTCCACATGATTGGGGTGTTGGGACAGTAAAATAAGTATAAAATTTATAAGACTGTAAATTATGGGAATGTCAGTGAAACACACTTACACTGTAACACAGTCGGTGTCGATCTACTTAGAAATAAACAATACCACGAGAAATGAGTGAGTTTATTTTATATTATAGAAGTTGGTACAAATGAAGCTGATGGAGATGAATCAGATTTAGAGGATCAAGTATTCGATTCTGGTGAATGAACAAGGAACAAACAACATTAATAATAAATTAAAATGGTTAATCTTAAATTTTGATTTACAGGTGTTTTTATTTCAAACGCTGTATAGTAAAGTTTATATTTTTCAATTCGTTGTTTGCAATATTTAATTTTAGAAATATTTCTAAACAAGTTTAAAAAATTTAGAAATCACTATTTTTATTTATAAATTTCACTAACATATTTAGAAAAAAAACCCTGCACTGAAGAACGTCTACAGTTGTACCATCAAACAACATCACTTTTTATATAATTTTTAAAATTAGGTGGAAATATAAGCATAGTACTTATACTTTATTAATACTGAAATCCTGAATCATCATGGATTTTTTTCTCAAATTCAATGAACCTTTTTTAACCGGAACCAGTGGTTTAGTGTCATCCATGGTTCACTACAGAGAGTTTTGTTTGAAAAATTTATGTTGTTTAATTCTTTGAAATATTGTTTTTATTGTAATACATATGTATTGAATTTATTATTATTGATCCATTTGAATTAATTAACTATGTATTACGTTTAGATTTCCATTCTTTTATAATTAATAATCTCAATATTAAACTATTATTTACTTTTGTGTATTTTAATCGTTGTTAAACTTTCGTACTAATGAGAAATGCCACATTTTTATTTTCTTCGGGCGAATTATAAGTGGTGTTTGTTAATTGTACACTTTTCCTCGTGCATCCACACACAATGAAGCCTAGTTCACACAGCACTTTCTGGCCACAGCTGTTTGGTTTTTCGTCGCACTTTTAACGCACTTTGAACTTTGACAGCCATTTGAAATAAATATAGTTTGTCCTGGATATTTATAATTGGACCGATTTTTTGAAATTTTCTATCGATTATCGATGATTTCCGATTATTACCAAATGTAAAATATGAAAAAAAACTCAATTATTTATTGGTGACTTTTAGAAAGTTTACTTAGTAAAAAAAGGGCATAATATTTCAAAAAATAGATGTCTGCAAAGTGGCAATTTACAATTTGATGTTGAGAACGGTGGAAAACTGGACGCAAAGGCCATTTTGGCTAAGGTTTCATATCATGTCTCAACGAATAGCACTCATACTTATTATGATTCCAGACCTCTGAAAATATGTGGATTTTATCGTAAGATAGCTGAAATATAAGAGTTCAAATCCCATGGTTTTACATTACAGTACCGGTACATTGTGTGATAGTATTATTCTACATAAAGTAATTGTTTCTCCGTAGTTTACCGTTCGCATGTTCTACGTCTTTTGTAGTTTTATCATCATTATATATTTTTCGTCGTCAGTAATTTTAAAAAATTTTGTTATTGTTGTTTTTGATTCTATTATACGATATAGTGACATAGTGTGTGTTATTTTGTTAATTTTGGTTCACGGTTTCCAATGTTGAGTAATAATGTTTTTTTATGACTAGTTAGATATGTTGAATGTTGATAGGTATAGTTGCAGTAATTAGAAGACTGACTGTCAGATATGTTAGGCCTACTGTTGTTAAATATTTTATTGTCATTGCGTTCAGCTCAGCTACTGTATTTTATTTATTGGATTTACCATGTTGTTTTAGTTATATTACTTTTCGTTATTTAATTATCAGTTGATATATAAATTGTATTACAAAGGAATCGATTTGAGCATCAAGTGATATGGTTATTTCTTAACTGGAATTATACCCATCCCAGGCCCAGCAGGACTGTGTATGCTATTCTAGAATCCAATTAACCTGCATATTTACTAAAGTGAAATGTTGTCACTTAGTCGTTATTAAGTGATTTACTAAGTGTCTGTGACAGACAACTACAATATGTCCATGCAGTAAGTAACAGTGCATGTGGCAGACAACCACATGTCCATCCAGTAAGTAACAGAGCATGTGACAGACAACCACAATATGTCCTTGCAGTAAGTAACAGTGCCTATGACAGACAACCACAATATATCCAATCAGTAAGTAACAGTGCCTCTGACAGACAACAACGATATATCCATGCATTAAGTAACAGTACCTGTGACAGACAACCACGATATGTCCATGCAGTAAGTAACAGTGCCTGTGACAGACAACCACAATATGTCCATGCAGTAAGTAAACAGTGCCTGTGACAGACAACCACAATATGTCCAATCAGTAAGTAACAGTGCCTGTGACAGACAACCACAATATGTCCATGCAGTAAGTAACAGTGCCTGTGACAGACAACCACGATATGTCCATGCAGTAAGTAACAGTGCCTGTGACAGACAACCACAATATGTCCATGCAGTAAGTAACAGTGCCTCTGACAGACAACAACGATATGTCCATGCATTAAGTAACAGTACCTGTGACAGACAACCACAATGTGTCCATGCAGTAAGTAACAATGCCTGTGACAGACAACCACGATATGTCCATGCAGTAAGTAACAGTACCTGTGACAGACAACCACAATATGTCCATGCAGTAAGTAACAGTGCCTGTGACAGACAACCACGATATGTCCATGCAGTAAGTAACAGTGCCTGTGACAGACAACCACAATATGTCCATGCAGTAAGTAACAGTGCCTGTGACAGACAACCACGATATGTCCAATGTCCATGCAGTAAGTAACAGTGCCTGTGACAGACAACCACAATATGTCCATGCAGTAAGTAACAGTGCCTCTGACAGACAACAACGATATGTCCATGCATTAAGTAACAGTACCTGTGACAGACAACCACAATATGTCCATGCAGTAAGTAACAGTACATGTGACAGACAACCACAATATGTCCTTGCAGTAAGTAACAGTACCTGTGACAGACATCCACGATATGTCCATGTAGTAAGTAACAGTGCCTGTGACAGACAACCCCGATATGTCCATGCAGTAAGTAACAGTGCCTGTGACAGACAACCACAATATGTCCATGCATTAAGTAACAGTGCCTGTCACAGACAACCACGATATGTCCATGCAGTAAGTAACCGTGCCTGTGACAGACATCCACAATATGTCCATGCAGTAAGTAACAGTACATGTGACAGACAACCACAATATGTCCTTGCAGTAAGTAACAGTACCTGTGACAGACAACCACGATATGTCCATGCAGTAAGTAACCGTGCCTGTGACAGACATCCACAATATGTCCATGCAGTAAGTAACAGTGCCTGTGACAGACAACCACAATATGTCCATGCAGTAAGTAACAGTGCCTGTCACAGACAACCACGATATGTCCATGCAGTAAGTGACAGTACCTGTGACAGACAACTAAGATATGTCCATCCAGTAAGTAACAGAGCATGTGACAGACAACCACAATATGTCCTTGCAGTAAGTAACAGTGCCTATGACAGACAACCACAATATATCCAATCAGTAAGTAACAGTGCCTCTGACAGACAACAACGATATATCCATGCATTAAGTAACAGTACCTGTGACAGACAACCACGATATGTCCATGCAGTAAGTAACAGTACCTGTGACAGACAACCACAATGTGTCCATGCAGTAAGTAACAGTGCCTGTGACAGACAACCACGATATGTCCATGCAGTAAGTAACAGTGCCTGTGACAGACAACCACAATATGTCCATGCAGTAAGTAACAGTGCCTGTGACAGACAACCACGATATGTCCATGCAGTAAGTAACAGTGCCTGTTACAGACAACCACAATATGTCCATGCAGTAAGTAACAGTGCCTGTCACAGACAACCACGATATGTCCATGCAGTAAGTAACAGTGCCTGTGACAGACATCCACAATATGTCCATGCAGTAAGTAACAGTACCTGTGACAGACAACCACGATATGTCCATGCAGTAAGTAACAGTACCTGTGACAGACAACCAAGATATGTCCATGCAGTAAGTAACAGTGCCTGTGACAGACAACTACAATATGTCCATGCAGTAAGTAACAGTGCCTGTGACAGACAACCACGATATGTCCATGCAGCAGTAAGTAACATTACCTGTGACAGACAACTACAATATGTCCATGCAGTAAGTAACGGTACCTGTGACAGACAACTACAATATGTCCATGCAGTAAGTAACAGTGCATGTGACAGACAACCACGATATGTCCATGCAGTAAATAACAGTACCTGTGACAGACAACCACAATATGTCCATGCAGTAAGTAACAGTGCCTGTGACAGACAACCACGATATGTCCATGCAGTAAATAACAGTGCCTGTGACAGGCAACCACGATATGTCCTGTGATGTGCCTGTGATTTGTATGATCTTTCATTTATTTCACCGATGGTGGTGAACAGGCATTCCTTTAGGAAACAGAGTGGACGGGTATACTGTGGAAGGTCACCCATGATGGTGAACAGACATTACTTTGGGAAACAGAGTGGAAGGATTTACTGTGGAAGATCACCCATGGTGGTGAATAGGCATTCCTTTAGGAAACAGAGTGGACGGGTTTACTGTGGGTGGAAGGTCACCCACGATGGTGAACAGACATTACTTTGGGAAACAGAGTGGAAGGATTTACCGTGAAAGATCACCCATGGTTTTGAACAGGCATTCCTTTAGGATACAGAATGGATGGTTTTACTGTGGAAGATCACTCTTGGTGGTGAACAGGCATTCCTTTGGGAAAAAGAGTGGAAGGGTTTACTGTGGAAGGAATTTGGTTGGGAAATAGCTGAGATATTATGGGCATTCGAATGTTGCATGTATGTGCTTCCTATGCAGGCCTTTTTTTCTATTTAATAAATACATCATATTCTGGAACATTTTGTTTATCCCTTACGTAGCTGGGCAACAATGCAATGCTACAATATGATGTTTTTATTTAATTGAATAAAGTGCAAAACCATGCAACATTTGAACGCTCATATCTCAGCTATTTCCCAACCAAATATAAATATTTTTAAGATAAGGTTCAAGAATAATTGCAGTGTAACTGGTGTAATATCATCGGTGACCCCATTTTCAAACGCTTGTAGCTAAAGAATGCAGATAGGGGGGGGGGGGGGGGGGGGGGAACTGGACGCAATAAAAATGCATCCCTCTCCAGGGGAAATGAGACGCAAATAACAGCTGATTACTCTCAAAAATAAAACTGTAACCTGTTTGTTCTATTGTGTTTAGTTTATTGTTTCGGTTAAAATAACGTGCCACTGTAACCTGCTCCTTTCCCTAAAGTGACAATTTAACATTGAGGCGGGATATTAATTCGCCCAGGCGGGTTTTGCGTCGAGTTTCCCCCCCTGTCTCAAAGAATGAAAGCAAAAATAAAAATTCTGGCTCACCCAGTCAGGAGGAGTTAGTGAAACTAACTCTGTTTCAAATGTCATGCTCAATCTCATTACGATTTGTAGAAAAATTGGGGGGGGGGGGGGGCAGGTACCTGAATAACGACACTATATTCCAGGACGTGGTGTAATAGTATACTTTATTAACTATGCGTCATTGTTCATAAATAGCACTTTTATAGCGTTACGGCACTAGTGCTGTTGTAAAATAATAGAACGAGGGCCGTAAAAGCTTTAAAGCGCTAATTATGAACAATGGCGAATCTAATGGGCAATTATTTGTAGTTTATGCACTTAAACTTTCTAGAACAACCTATTAATGACGCGTTGACATACTGGACATACATAGTAAAATGTATGGCGTAGGGACATACTGAGAAAAAATGTCGCACTGCGATATAAAGCTGGAAAATATGTCTCCCTGCCGAATTGATAGTGCGGAATTAATTCCATACAAATAATTAAAAAGAGGTATAGCATTGTTGCCCTGCTACATATTGGATAAACATAATGTTCCAGAATATGGTTTATGTAATATAGAATAGTTTTAAACGCTCATATCTCAGCTATTTTTCAACGAAATACATTTACAATATTTGGAATCCTTGCATTTTAAGCTTTTACTACTAAGTACCAACACGTTGTGGGGTCTTCGAGCAGCACGTGTTCAATTGTTCAATGACTGAGCAGCGACTAATTAACAAATTGATGAGAGATTCATTGACCAGCTACAGACAGATCAATATTGTGACATATATTTTAGTTTAATGTTTGATTCAATTAAAGACACAAATTAAAAAGGCTACAAATATACACCATGTCCCAGAATATAGTGTCGTAATTCAGTGACACCCACCCCCCCCCCCCCCCCCTAATTTTTCTACAAATCGTAATGAGATTGCATGAAATTTGAAACAGGGATAGGTTCACCTCCCGACCACTGACTGGGTGAGCCAGAATTTTTATTTTTGCTTTCAATCTTTAGCTACATGGGTTTAAAAAAGTGTCTCCAGCGATATTACACCAGTTACACCGCAGTTATTCTTCTACCTTATAGCTGTTTGTTGGTACCAATGGAAAGCTGGTCATGCAAGGATTCCAAATATGTAACACAATTTGAATTTCTCATTCTAATCTCGATACTTTTGAGGGCAGATTGCTCTGTCAAAGTTGTAAACTGAAGCGCGGAGAACGGCTAACTCCTACAGCTGAAGCTATGTGTGTGGGCAACCGTGACCCACCTAACGCCAACAGCGTTCTGGAAGACGATTCCTCAGACGAGGATGAGTTGTCTCAACTTGAACCTGCCACTTCCAGGCTGGAGTCAGTTGGTCTATCGACCGACAATACGGAAAATCCCAAAGTTATTTGCGAGCTGCTATGTTTTGTGCAGTTTCAAATTTCCTCAATGGAGAAAACATCACTCGTTTCGGTTGTTTCAAATTTCTACTCCCTCTCTGAGGTAGTGGCTGCCAAAAGACTCCTCTTTGATGAAGCGGGTAAATGCGCATCCGCCGATCGTCCTCTGCCTGCGTGGGTGGGTCGGATGGGTAATAAAAAGAAAAAGGCCCACATTAACGATATATTTAATCTGTTCAATGAGAGCGCTTTTATCGATATCCCCACGAGACCTATATTTGTTGCGCTAAACACTTCTCGTCTACCCCCTTCCGATAATTTGTCGGCTAAAGCAGCAGTTAGGGACGAAGAAGTACGTGACCTACGGGAACTGGTTATTTCGCTAAAAGAGAAGGTTTTGATCCACGACTCCCTATTGACCTCTTCTGTCTGTAGTCGGGAGGATTACTTGAAGCTAAAGCACTATGTTTTAAGTAACAATTCAGTCAACGTTGTGTCTGCTACGTTGTGACTCCTGGGTCAGCTACCGTGTGGAAACACCAAGTCGCCCCTCCTCCTCTGCCAGTGATCCTCGTTGATGGGGATACGGCGGACGGTCTGGATAATGCCCCGCTCTGGGCATATAGGGATACTCCGGGACCGGCTCCCGGCAATTACCCCCGTTCCAGAACCGGCGGCCTCCGCAAGGCTATCGCTCTAGTGAAGTTGGCGCCAACGTCTCGCTCCGCTCTCGGTCCACTGTACTCAACCATGATCTACCTTTACATTCAGGTTCTACTGGCGGTAATGCCGCAGCCGATTCTAATATTGATGAGGATGGATTTCGTCTCGTCCGTAATAAAAAGAAACGTGCGGCTCCGCGATTTGGGACAGGAGATTTCTCGTCAGGGGATTTTGCTGATCTCTCGCTGGGCTCACCCTCTCGGCTAAAGAGGTTCCAGAAAGGAAGGGATCAAATATTTGTATCGCGATTTAAGCCGCATATATCTGCTGACTTGGTTAAAAACTTCTTATCTGATAAACTTAACGTAGATGTGGACGTTGTTGAGAATCCTAATAAAATCAACAATTCGTATAACTCCTTTATTGTAAGCCCACCTGACGAGTTTTCCTTCTCTATACTCCTACAGTTGGATTCATGGCCAAAGGGTATAATTGTTAAGCGCTTTTGGCCTGCGCCACGATCCGGCATCGCCAAACCGACATCCTCACCACCTTCGACCCGCAGGGTGGGTGAGTCACCAGTAGCCTGATAGGTTGCTGATATGGTTCTGTTTTATATACACAGTATAACTTTTGCTCTCATATACTCTACAGTGAAACTCATCATTGATCATAAACTTAACATTATCAATGGCTATCCTAAACTCACTTAGAATATGCACTTATAACTGCAGTGGCCTGAATAATAACCCGGATGTCATTAAGGCTTTATGTGACTCGCATGACGTCGTTTTTTTACAGGAAACCTGGTTGGTGAAGCAAAAATTGCCCAAATTAAATTCGCTCCATAATGACTTTCTTAGTTCGGGTGTATCTTCCGTCGATTTGGCTGATGGTCCATTGGTCGGCCGTCCTTTTGGGGGGTTGGCTGTTTTATGGCGCAAACATTTATCCAGTTCAATAAATATAGTCAATATTAACGAAAGAATTATTGGTTGTAACATTAAAAGTACTGACGGTTCTAGCACTCTGTTACTGAATGTATATATGCCTTGTGAATCCGTTGATAATTTAGATTTGTATCTAGAGTTATTAGGTGAATGTTCTGCGTACATTGCTGAGCACCCTGGTTCTAAATGTGCTATTTTGGGAGACTTTAATACTGCTCCCGATCGACCGTTTGGTAATGAACTGAAATTATTTTGTGATTGTTTTTCATTGATATGGTCTGATTTACATATTCTACCCGATGACACTTTTTCATTTACCAGCCATGTACATGGCACAGTGTCGTGGTTAGACCACATCGTTTCCACCGCCGACTTTCATTCCTCTATTAGTAATATTACTGTCCTACGTGATCTTGTTTATGATGAACATTTACCCGTCTCAGTGACTGTATCTTTGCTGCTTAGTGCGTCCACACCTGGCAGTAGCAATAACGTCACTTTTTCCAATAACGCAACGTGGGATAAAGCCAGCGGTGAAAATATTTCAAAATATTCTCAAACTGTTGATGAACAACTACGTTTATTACAGTTACCCCTTTCTGCTTTAACTTGTTGTGATATTCATTGTGAGAATATTAACCATAAAATGTCACTAAATTCGTGTTATACTGATACTATTAATATTCTACATAGCTGTACATCAAAATTTATTCCTCAAAAAAGGGGTAATTCAATCTCCAATTGCATTCCTGGATGGAAT
Source organism: Nemertoderma westbladi (assembly GCA_032718475.1). NCBI lineage: Eukaryota > Metazoa > Xenacoelomorpha > Nemertodermatida > Nemertodermatidae > Nemertoderma > Nemertoderma westbladi. The sequence goes on along the minus strand of JAUCBJ010006379.1, from coordinate 5,828 downwards.
GAGTTTGTAAAAGAAAAGCGGGCTGCGGCGCAGGAGGCTTTTCATATTTGGTGCGAACAAGGGCGGCCTAGGTTTGGGCTTGTATGGGAGGTAAAGAAAAAAACGGCCGCGCAATTTAAATTGGCTCTCCGAAATTGCAAACGGGAGGAAGGTGCTTTGCGAGCAGATCGCCTAGCGGCTTCTTTTATTAACTCTAGAAAAGATTTTTGGAGTTCAATAAAGAAAGCAACAACTATTAAAATGGGTTTAGCAACCTCTGTCGGCTCCGCCCACACTGAGGAAGAAATCGCCGATTTATTCAAATCTAATTATTGTGATATTTTTAATTCAGTCCCTGTATCTGAAATTGACTCTACTTTTGTGCAGTGTAAGTTTTCTGAATGGGACGGCTCCAATAATGTCCATATTTCGGCTGATAAGGTGAAAGATGCCATCAACGGTCTGCAGTGTGGAAAGGCTGCCGGGCCTGATGGCATCTTCCCTGAAAGTTATATTTTTGGCGGTAACCTTTTGCCAGTAATTTTGTGTTTATTGTTCAATTCATTTATAACTCATGGGTTTTTGCCTCAATCGTTAATTAATTCTAGTTTGTTGCCTATTATCAAAGATAAAAACGCTAGTATGAGTGAACGTTTGAATTACCGACCCATAGCCAAAGCTACAGCTGGCTCTAAGGTTTTGGAAACGTGTTTGCTTTGGCTCGTTGCCATGCATTCCAATATATCTGACAACCAGTTTGGTTTTGCAGAGGGCCTAGGTACAGAAATGCGTATTTTTGCCTTAAAACAAACAATTCACTTATATATTAGTAAAGACTCACCTGTGTATACTGCCTTCTTAGACGCCTCGAAAGCGTTTGACCGCGTCAATCATAGTAAACTTTTTCTAAAGCTAATTGAACTTGGTGTATCTATTGGTATTGTAAGACTCTTGGCCTTTTGGTATTCCCATGAACTAATTTATATTAGCTGGGGTTCTGCTTCTTCCGGTGCATTTTTGGTTTCAAATGGCGTCCGTCAAGGAAGTTTGCTCAGCCCCCTCTTATTTAACATTTATATGAATGACTTAAGTGTAGAACTAAACAAATCTAATGTTGGTTGTAAAGTTGGAAAGAGTCTTTTAAATCACTTATTTTACGCAGATGACCTGTGTTTACTGTCGCCGAGTATTTTTGGGTTACGTGCACTAGTCAAGATATGTGAGCGTTACGGCGCTAAATTTGATATTTTGTTCAATCCACTCAAATCACACTGTTTGTATTTTATGCCCTATCGTTTTCACCGTGCAGGCGACATCTATCTCAATGGAAAACCGTTAGACTGTGTTAAGCAGGTTTCTTACTTGGGACACATTATAAGCTGTGACCTTTCTGATGAAGCAGACATAAATAAAATTAAATCTTCTTTATTTTGTCGAGGTAACTTGTTAGTTAGAAATTTCTCTCGGTGTTCTCTTGGTGTTAAACTATGTTTGTTCAAAACTTATTGCTACAGTTTATATTGCAGCTCTTTGTGGTCTATTTTCCGTGTTCAAACTTTGCGACAAGTGAAAGTAGCCTATAACATGTGTTTTCGTCTGTTGTTTAAATACTCCCGCAGTGACGATGCAGACACAATTTTTGTTAATAATAGAGTAAATACCTTTAAGGCCATTATGCGCAAATCTATATTTTCCTTGTTAAATAGAGTAAATAACTCAGGTAATACGCTAATTGGTGCTATTATAACTAATTTTTCAGTGAACTCTGTTCTGATTGATCGGTGGCACAAGGTGCTTGATCCAAGTTTAACGTAATTATCGTATTCGGAATTCTTATTTAAATTTCCTTTATTTTCGTATTTGGTGTAATTCTACTTTAATGTGCTGTATTTCTCAAATTTAGTTTAGTTAGTTCTGCCTTGTATGTACAATGGATCGTTTGTGTCCGAGATTATAAATAAATAATAATAATAATAATTTCGTTGAAAAATAGCTGAGATATGAGCGTTCAAATGTTGCATGGTTTTGCACCGGCGCGAGGCTATTTTATTCTATTTAATAAATATACCATATTCTGGAACATTTTTTAAATGTATGAATAGCTACTTAATAGTATGATTAAAGATGTAATGCATTGTTGCCCAGCTACGTATTTGGATGAACAAAATATTCCAGATTATGATGCATTTATTAAATAGAATAAAATAACCTCCGCTGGTGCAAAACCATGCAACATTTGAACGCCCATATCTCCGCTATTTTTTAACGCAATTCAAATTGTGTTACATATTTGGAATCCTTGTACGGTCAGCTTTCTATCAGTACCAACAAATCACTATAAGGTTGAAGAATAAATGCGGTGTAACTGGTGTAATATCGCTGGAGACACTTTTTTAAACGCATGTAGCCAAAGATTGAAAGCAAAAGTCAAAAGACCAGTTAGTGGTCGGGAGGTGAAACTATCTCTGTTTCTAATTTCATGCAATCTCATTACGATTTGTAAAAAAATTAGGGGGGGGGGGGGGGGGTGTCACTGAATTACGACACTATATTCTGGGACATGGTGTATAGGGGTGAATAATTCAATTAGTCACATTAAAAGGTAGCCAAATATAAATTGCAATCTACAGTATATAGATTTTTAAAATCAGTAGTGACGTGTGGGATTAATTCCGTAGATTTCATGATGAAATAGCGTCCATTAATTTAATTTCTATTTAATTATTCAGGCATACTAATACCCACATTAAATTATTTCGTGTGTGTTAAGTGTGTAAGATTTGATTGTTTCGGCACGAACCCATTAGGGCACAGAAACTGACGGATTATTCGCGAATTTCGCAAACGTCGCGAATTTAGCAAACGTCGCAAACTTCGGGAATTTATTCTACAAATTTGACTCCTTAAGCAAAAGGGTCCCGAATGAGTTTTTAACATTTTTTGGGGTTTTTTAGTGCTTTTTTTATATTAGTGAATGTTCTAGAACCTTAGTAGATTTTTTATGGTATATATATATAGCTAGTATTTTATACTAGCTAGTAATTTTTGGAAATAGTTTTGGTCATTAATATATTCTTCAACAGTTTAACCTGAAATATCATGGACTTTCACATTTTTTTATAATTTGAAAAAATACTAGCAAGCAAAAAACACTAGCTATCGTAAAAAACATATCTACTAATGTTCTAGAACTTTCACCAATACCAAAAAAATTAAAAAACTCTAAAAAAGGATTGGTGGAAAATGGCTGGGGTGTCGACAGGGTGAAGTAGGGACCGTGTTGCTTAAGGAGTGTCCATTTTACATAACATAAAATTCCCGACGTTCGCGACGTTTGCAAAATTTGCGACGTTTGCAAAATTCGCGAAGAATCCGTCAGTTTCTGTGCCCTACTCCACGAACCACGGCTTTACGAGGTCCTACTGGTTATATGGAAAAATATCGAGACATGAAAAATATCGAGAGTAAAAAAAACGCGAGTAAAAATATCGAGAGTAAAAATATCGAGAGTAAAAATATCGAGAGTAAAAATATCGAGAGTAAAAATATTAGAGTGTTGAAAGATATCGAGTGTTGAAAAATATCGAGAGTAAAATTATCGAGTGTTGAAAAATATCGAGTGTTGAAAAAATTGAGAGTAAAAATATCGATAGTAACAATTTTTTTTAATACCGGTTGTATGATAACCTTTTTCCCAAAAATGTTCTAGTACAAAAAAAAATGTGTTCTAGAACAAAAATATTTATCAACATTGGTAGCTTACACGTGTTCTATAACATTTATAAAAAGAAGTAGAAAATACTAGCTATTTTAAAAAATTAACATCAATCTAGAACAATCTAGAACTAAAAAATGTCATCTAGAACAAAAATATTTATCCAAATTGATAGCTAGCACTTTTTTATAATATTTATTAAAAAAATAGCAAAAACTAGCTAGTATAATAAATCTGGTGAATGGGTACACTATCCAAGGTGTATTAATGCCACTTACTTGCACTTGCACTGTTGTAACCCATGCACTGCAATATTCTCCCATAATTCTAAATAAAATGCTCACGCAGAATGCAATATTTTTACTCTCGATATTTTTCAACACTCGATATTTTTATCATTATTTTCGATATTTTTCATCTCGTGTTATTTTTACTCTCGATATTCTTTAAACACGTTCATTTTCAACACTCGTTATTTTACTCTCGATATTTTTACACTCGTTATTTTTACTCTCGATATTTTTAAAGTCTCGATATTTTTCACCATTACCGTCCTTCTAACTAAGCTTTGTAAGGCCACGTTCACACTACCGAGTCAAAGTCAAAACACAAAATGTAAATCACATCACATGAAATTTAATTTTTTCTAGAATGCCCTAATGTATTATATTATATAATATATTATTATTTATTATTGTTAGGTAGCTATATTTATTTTCTTTTGACGTTGACTCGGTAGTGTGAACGCTGCCTAACAAACCTAAATTCAAATTATTTATCTCAGCTTTAGTACGGTTTTCGCTACAGTTTTCTTGAGAAGCCGTTGAATATTCTAGAACAAAGAAGTTTTATCATATTTGTATTATTGTCAAACTACGGTATTCTCTTTGCTTCAATTGCAAAGTAAATTTTTAGATTATACATTTTGTTCTAAAATATTCATCAGCAAGAGTAAATTGCGTAAACAAGAGTAAAGCCAACAGAAAACTGTTGTAGCAATTGAAATCCTGAATCCTGGAAGTCCATTACACTTGGATAACTTTAATAATTTTGTATACTCTAACTTTTATTTGGAATTTTTGATATAAATACATATAGAATGGCGCACAACAATAAATGATATACATAACTCTTAAATTATGACAGACAATACTAAATTATTATAAACAAATTCCAATGTCAAACTACCAAAGTAATTAGGATAATGCCTCGGTGTCTGCAAGGTACCATGCCACCACCTCCCTCTCAGAGCCACCATCAAAACAACCAGTACCTCACAGCAAACCCGCCCCAAGAGTCAAGCAACCAAGTTTATTGGGAAAAAGAGACGTAACAGTGGCAACAAAAATACGAAACATAGACTAGCGGTTTGGAACAATGGTATTACTGGGCATCTTCTTTTTCTTGATGCGAGTATGTTTTAACTTTCTGATAGTGTATAATCGGATATATCTTTTTACAGAACACAGTAGAACACAGTAGAACACACCAGAACACAATAGAATACAGGCGGAACATAGGCGAACACAGCTGTAATTAAAATCTACACCAAAAAATAACACACTTGGGAAAGTACCGGATTTAATCATACAACTGTAAGATGTCAATTGCATATTTAAATTAAATGGCGGTTTTCCATATCCTCCAAAATAAATTACTTCTCATTATCCTGTAACCATGGAGAGTTGGTTAGTACAGTACCGGTAGCTGAGTAGGCCTATATCAGTACATTGGTAATATACTCTACACTGTGCCTACATCTGTCTGTCTGTACAATGTACAGTCTGTCAGTCTGTACATGTCTCTACAGCACTACTGCACTAGGCCTACTGCAGTACTGGAACAGGCTGATAGGCAGACTGCTGGACTAGTAACAGGTACAGGCCTAACCGAACAGCTGATCGGGCAACTCTGATCAGGTAATTTATTTTGGAGGATATGGAAAACCGCCATTTAATTTAAATATGTAATTGACATCTTACAGTTGTATGATTAAGTCCGGTACTTTCCCAAGTGTGTTATTTTTTGGTGTAGATTTTAATTACAGCTGTGTTCGCCTATGTTCCGCCTGTATTCTATTGTGTTCTGCTGTGTTCTACTGTGTTCTGCTGTGTTCTGTAAAAAGAACTATCCT
>JAUCBJ010006377.1:0-49815 GCA_032718475.1 Nemertoderma westbladi | reverse complement strand
CACGGATTATACATAATATAACCGACTTTGTCTAGGTGGTCACAGCATGCGACGGTTCTGAGATCGCTTTATGGGACGTGGACACCGGACAGATTCACACGCGATTCGTTCAAGCTCACGGAAACGAAGAGATTACTTGCATCACTTTGGACGATAAAAAGCGACGGATAATTAGCGGCGCCCGTGACGGTAGTTTGTACGTGTGGCACGCTTATTCTGGTCTACATCTACAGACGTTACATCCATTTGGGAACAGCGAAGTAACAGGTCGAAGAGAACTTCATTTTAAAATAAAACATAAAGTTCTAGAAATTCTATTATGTGTATTAGGATTGGAAACAGGAATACAGTAGGCAAATTAAAAGGTATAATTACACTGTCCCTGAAGTTGCGGATGTTCCAGTAAATGTCATGGGTGATAGTGAGTTGTGGCGGCGCAATTGTGTCGAAAAGTCGGCACACCATTCATAATACAGTATATATATATAATGCAGCTGCAATGCTGCAGCATTCCGATTTTCTGTAGTAGTAATTAAACTAAATATTTCAATATTTCTCAGGGTCAGATTATTTATCCATCTACAGGTATTCTTGACCTCTTCCACGATGGTAGACGTGTCCTTGCCGTTGTTGGTTGGAATAGAACCATAGTCCAGTACGAAGACCACCCAGAGATGTTGTCTATAAAACCGTCGCTGCATTGGAAAGGTCTACAGGTAATCATGGTATAATCATAAACCCCCGAAATTATTTTGTTATTTGTATTTAGTAAAACATGTAGATTTACATATTTTCTGAGCTTCGTGGTGTTGTGGTTAAATCCGTTGCCTTGAATTCACATTTCTCTGGAGGTCGAGGGTTCGATCCCTGCATGGGGAGACAGGGTAGTTTTTGTTTCGACACGAATGCTTTAAAGGGAGTAACAAGTGCACATCTCAGCATGCATCCTTAAAGCAAAATGAGTCATAAGTTTTCACAGGGGAGTGTAGTTAATGGAGGAGGGGGGGGGGGGGGGGGGGGGGGGGGGGAATTACTTTAACTTTACTTTTCGGAGAGTTGTAATGGTGCAACTCATTCCAAAATAACAAACACATACCGATTTCAAACAAGGTTTGATAAATAATTCATCTGAAAAGTTTGATTCTCTAACATAAATGTGCCAAAAATGCAAATCTTTTTAGTTTTAGTAATATAAAGACTCCAAATCATTAGTGACTTTTATTGATAGTAACAATGTGTTGGCAAGCTGTATTTTTCGAGGTGTTTGATATTATACATTTATTATATGAAGGGATCTAGGGGTCTTAACCTCGAATAAGTTTATTTTACCGAAAATAACTTATCTTTTATTGTCGCAATTGTAGGACTAATCCCATCACATGCGTACTTTTTAACCGGGTAGTGTACAAATTTTAGGAATCGCGTAACTTTTCTTGAAATTAATATCTCATATCTCTCCAAACCACGTACGCGTTTCGACCTTACTGGGTCTCATCAGCGTGGTGTCGGATTCGAACCTGAGACCTCGAGGTGGAAGTCGAGACTACAACCACTAGGCCACATGTTATTGAGATATGGATATTATTATCAAAGCCAGCTGCCATTTTATTAGCCCCTGATTTATATTATTGATAGTAACAATGTGTTGGCAAGCTGTATTTTTCGAGGTGTTTGTTATTATACATTTATTATATAGGAAGGGATCTTGGGGTCTTAACCTCGAATAAGTTTATTTTACCGAAAATAACTTATCTTTTATTGTCGCAATTGTAGGACTAATCCCGTCACATGCGTACTTTTTAACCGGGTAGTGTACAAATTTTAGGAATCGCGTAACTTTTCTTGAAATTAATATCTCATATCTCTCCAAACCACGTACGCGTTTCGACCTTACTGGGTCTCATCAGCGTGGTGTCGGATTCGAACCTGAGACCTCGAGGTGGAAGTCGAGACTACAACCACTAGGCCACATGTTATTGAGATATGGATATTATTATCAAAGCCAGCTGCCATTTTATTAGCCCCTGATTTATATTATTGATAGTAACAATGTGTTGGCAAGCTGTATTTTTCGAGGTGTTTGTTATTATACATTTATTATATAGGAAGGGATCTTGGGGTCTTAACCTCGAATAAGTTTATTTTACCGAAAATAACTTATCTTTTATTGTCGCAATTGTAGGACTAATCCCGTCACATGCGTACTTTTTAACCGGGTAGTGTACAAATTTAGGAAACGCGTAATTTTTCTTGAAATTAATATCTCATAGATCTCTTCCTATAATAAATGTAGTGACTTTTAGGAAGTTTCATTTCCCTTGATTTGATTCCTGTTTGTCATGTCCCGGTGAAAAGGGTTATGTTGTTAGGTTATTCGGTGACACACCACAGAACGAAATTGGAAGAGCTGTTTATTGATACTGAAATTATTCGTAAAAGATCCTAAATAATAAAAATAATAATTAATTATTTCAGCTTCACGAAGACGATATACTGAGTATGGCGGGATGCGACCAGTACATCGCGACGGGGAGTTACGACGGACAAATAATCGTCTGGAAAACCGACACGCAGCTGCCAATCAAAAAGATAAATCTAAAGTCGGGCGATAACATTTCGGAACGAACGTCGACGGACGACATGGGTGGGAGTACGAGAGGCTCCGGATATCCGACAGGGGAGCGGAACGGTTCCGCGAACCGGAATGGTTCCGGATTCCGTCGGGACTCCCGTAGTTCCTCCCGCCCCAACTCCCGCCACCAGGACCGCCCTCCCAGTCGCCCAGTCTCCCGCTACTCCCGTCCAACCTTCCCCGCCGACGCCTCCCAATTCGCCGTCGATGTTCTCGTCTTTCTCTCGCACCGCGCCGCCAATAAATTCACTAAATCCGCGATCCTGTTGTCCAGCAGCGCGGGATATTTAAACTTCTGGAGCGTGACTAACCGACGCCATCTGATCGGTGGATTCTACGGGAGCGACTTTATGGATCAGTCGATTCTCGCGGTTTTTACGACCCAGGACGACAGTGTGTTGGTCGTCGGGGACACAGCCGGATGGATCTACGTCTGGGACATATCGGAGTACTGCGTGGCTCCGCTGGCGTGGCGGGTTACCAAGCAACCGCCGAGGTTAGCCGGATGGAAAGCGCACAGCAACGCCATATCAGGGCTCGCATGGGTAGGAAACGGAAGTCACTTTGCGTCATCGTCGACTGATTGCACGGCGCGTCTGTGGACCACTTCCGGAGAATATATAGGAACATTTGGGCAACAAGAAAAATGGCAAACAAAAACGTCCGGGCAAACAGAAGAAAATAATTCTGAATTAATAAAAGACGACCACAATACTGAGATTGACAGAATTGAACAGGAGGGCAATAACCAATCAAAAATGAGCTCGCAAGATTACCAAGGAGATAATGAGGGTTCAGCCAATAAGAAAGCTCCAGTTATGTTGGCGGCGTTGGGACGCGAAAAATCGGTTCTGGGTCAGCGTACCGATTCCACGTTCACCCGCCGACTCGGTACGAGACAACGACGTCGGGATGTCTACAACGATCTTAACGCGGCGATCGCTCGACGATTGGGTAAACGGATCGCCCCGTTCCAGGCGTTGGGGACCCCAGACCTCGAAGTAGACGAACTGCCAGCTGATCTACCCGTCTCAGACAATATGCTCAACAAGGGACTCCAACCTCAAACCAACAACGATTTGAGAAATATGAAACTCATGCCGAAAATAAAAGCCAAATCAAATGTTGTCTCATTCGAGTTCCTAAATGACAGGAAATTCTCGGTATCGTAAAAAATTGATGAGTGAAATCCCTATTATTATAATTACCAAACATAATTAATTATCAGCTACATCTACAATCATTAATTATGATTCCAATTAAATAATAATACGCTATTAACCATTATATTTACACATTTTTTAAATGTATTTAATTCTGATTATTAAACCACAAGTACCAAAAAACAAAGATGAAAGAAGTGAAGGTGAGAAAAATAACTACCGGTATCCGGTATCTCACTCCCCCATAGACGTGAGTACTATGTCATTATTTAGTGTAGAATTTTGGATAAAATCCAAAATGGATTGCACATCTAATCTTAATGGAAATATATATATTTATTCGGAATTGAAGCCAAAGTATCTGTATTCCGCACAATATTATTTGTAGCACATTCAGCGTAAGTAAAAGTGATTGGTGAACGTGTCAAACACGACACACCGGACCAGAGGTAACCCGAAGGCTCTCCTCTCTTGGATATTACCTGTAAGACAGATATATGCTACCCGAACATAGAGCGCAGCGAGGGGGGTTTACATAGATAAACAAGGGTCTTTAACGGTGTGTAGTCTTTGTCATTTGCATTGCATAGAATGATGTAGGTCATTTAGTTAAAACTCAAATTAATACTCTTAATTAATAAAATTGAATTAATATTATAATGCATTTATTTATAATGTATAATGCTTTTTATGCAATAAATTACAGTTACCGAAGCAACTGTACGAGGATAACACTTGAGCGCGGATAAGATGACAATGTAACAAAAATATATACAAGGTCACAATGAAGCGTTAAAGACCATTAAAATATATTTCTGTAAACCTTCCTCACTACGTTCGTTCAGTACATAAATTCTGTCGGGTGATAACGCAAACTATTAACTTTTACACAGTGATGTAAATAGTTACTAAAATGGCGATCAGCAATGTAAATTAGTACCTAAGTAATATTGTGTACAACAACCAATAATCTAGAAGAAACTCGACAGCCTGACAGAAACCCTAGCTGTCTCTACCCTACCCAGATGGCCAACCAAGCTGTCTCCCACCCAGACCCCCTACCCAGGGGGCCAACCAAGCTGTCTCCCAGCCAGACCCCCTACCCAGGGGGCCAACCAAGCTGTCTCCCACCCAGACCCCCTACCCAGGGGGCCAACCAAGCTGTCTCCCACCCAGACCCCCTACCCAGGGGGCCAACCAAGCTGTCTCCCAGCCAGACCCACTACCCAGGGGGCCAACCAAGCTGTCTCCCACCCATACCCCCTACCCAGATGGCCAACCAAGCTGTCTTCCACCCAGACCCCCTACCCAGGGGGCCAACCAAGCTGTCTCCCACCCAGACCCCCTACCCAGGGGGCCAACCAAGCTGTCTCCCACCCAGACCCCCTACCCAGAGGGCCAACCAAGCTGTCTCCCAGCCAGACCCACTACCCAGGGGGCTAACCAAGCTGTCTCCCACCCAGACCCCCTACCCAGATGGCCAACCAAGCTGTCTTCCACCCAGACCCCCTACCCAGGGGGCCAACCAAGCTGTCTCCCACCCAGACCCCCTACCCAGGGGGCCAACCAAGCTGTCTCCCACCCAGACCCCCTACCCAGGGGGCCAACCAAGCTGTCTCCCCCCAGACCACCTACCAAGGGGGCCAACCAAGCTGCCCCCCCCCAGATTCCCTACCCAGGGGGCCAACCAAGCTGTGTCCCAGCCAGACCCACTACCCAGGGGGCCAACCAAGCTGTCTCCCACCCAGACCCCCTACCCAGGGGGCCAACCAAGCTGTCTCCCAGCCAGACCCACTACCCAGGGGGCCAACCAAGCTGTCTCCCACCCAGACCCCCTACCCAGACGGCCAACCAAGCTGTCTTCCACCCAGACCCCCTACCCAGGGGGCCAACCAAGCTGTCTCCCACCCAGACCCCCTACCCAGGGGGCCAACCAAGCTGTCTCCCACCCAGACCCCCTACCCAGGGGGCCAACCAAGCTGTCTCCCCCCCAGACTCCCTACCCAGGGGGCCAACCAAGCTGCCCCCCCCCCCAGACTCCCTACCCAGGGGGCCAACCAAGCTGTGTCCCAGCCAGACCCACTACCCAGGGGGCCAACCAAGCTGTCTCCGACCCAGACCCCCTACCCAGGGGGCCAACCAAGCTGTCTCCCACCCAGACCCCCTACCCAGGGGGTCAAACCAAGCTGTCTCCCACCCAGACCCCCCTACCCAGGGGGCCAACCAAGCTGTCTCCCACCCAGACCCCCTACCCAGGGGGCCAACCAAGCTGTCTCCCACCCAGACCCCCTACCCAGGGGGCCAACCAAGCTGTCTCCCCCCAGACTCCCTACCCAGGGGGCCAACCAAGCTGTCTCACACCCAGACCCCCTACCCAGGGGGCCAACCAAGCTGTCTCCCCCCAGACCCCCTACCCAGGGGTCCAACCAAGCTGTCTCCCCCCCCCCCCCCCAAGACTCCCTACCCACGGGGCCAACCAAGCCGTCTCCCACCCAGACTCCCTACCCAGATGGCCAACCATGAACCAAGCTGTCTCCCACTCAAAACCCCTAGGGGGCCAACCAAGCTGTCTCCCACCCAGACCCCCTACCCAGATGGCCAACCAAGCTGTCTCCCACCCAGACCCCCTACCCAGATGGCCAACCAAGCTGTCTCCCACCCAGACCCCCTACCCAGATGGCCAACCAAGCTGTCTCCCACCCAGACCCCCTACCCAGATGGCCAACCAAGCTGTCTCCCACCCAGACCCCCTACCCAGGGGGCCAACCAAGCTGTCTCCCACCCAGACCCCCTACCCAGATGGCCAACCAAGCTGTCTCCCACCCAGACCCCCTACCCAGGGCGCCAACCAAGCTGTCTCCCCCCAGACCCCCTACCCAGGGGGCCAACCAAGCTGTCTCCCACCCAGCACATGAATGTGTAGATGATAGACCGACTGCGCTCCATTCTTTCCATCGTTTATAACCACTCTGTATCCGCCATCGTCTAGACCACGCGCCTTAGCAACCTCCCTAGCTGTAGCCAACAGATGCCCTAGCAACGCCTGGTCTGATTCTTCGGATTTACTCAGCTGGGGTATCGGGTTCTTTGGTATAACTAGGAAATGAACAGGGGCCTGGGGGGGGGGAGGAAATACAAAAATATTGAGTTGTTTGGTGAAACTTTTAAGCAATTATATAAGTCGCCGAATGCGTTTTTTACTAACTAATTAAATTGAGGAATCAAGAAACAAAAATGGTTTAATCCGTTGCCTTTAACGTCAATAAACGTAACTTCTACTATCTTGACGACTAACTAATACGAAATCGACTAACTTGTGGGCAAAGATCGTTGATATAAATCTACTAACTTGTGGGCTAACATCGTTGATATAAATCTACTAACTTGTGGGCAAAGATCGTTGATATAAATCTACTAACTTGTGGGCAAAGATCGTTGATATAAATCTACTAACTTGTGGGCTAACATCGTTGATATAAATCTACTAACTTGTGGGCAAAGATCGTTGATATAAATCTACTAACTTGTGGGCTAACATCGTTGATATAAATCTACTAACTTGTGGGCAAAGATCGTTGATATAAATCTACTAACTTGTGGGCAAAGATCGTTGATATAAATCTACTAACTTGTGGGCTAACATCGTTGATATAAATCTACTAACTTGTGGGCTAACACCGTTGATATAAATCTACTAACTTGTGAGCTAACATCGTTGATATAAATCTACTAACTTGTGGGCTAACATCGTTGATATAAATCTACTAACTTGTGGGCTAACATCGTTGATATAAAACTACTAACTTGTGGGCAAAGATCGTTGATATAAATCTACTAACTTGTGGGCTAACATCGTTGATATAAATCTACTAACTTGTGGGCTAACATCGTTGATATAAATCTACTAACTTGTGGGCTAACATCGTTGATATAAATCTACTAACTTGTGGGCTAACATCGTTGATATAAATCTACTAACTTGTGGGCTAACATCGTTGATATAAAACTACTAACTTGTGGGCAAAGATCGTTGATATAAATCTACTAACTTGTGGGCTAACATCGTTGATATAAATCTACTAACTTGTGGGCTAACATCGTTGATATAAATCTACTAACTTGTGGGTTAACATCGTTGATATAAATCTACTAACTTGTGGGCTAACATCGTTGATATAAATCTACTAACTTGTGGGCTAACATCGTTGATATAAATCTACTAACTTGTGGGCTAACATCGTTGATATAAATCTACTAACTTGTGGGCTAACATCGTTGATATAAATCTACTAACTTGTGGGCTAACATCGTTGATATAAATCTACTAACTTGTGGGCTAACATCGTTGATATAAATCTACTAACTTGTGGGCTAACATCGTTGATATAAATCTACTAACTTGTGGGCTAACATCGTTGATATAAATCTACTAACTTGTGGGCTAACATCGTTGATATAAATCTACTAACTTGTGGGCTAACATCGTTGATATAAATCTACTAACTTGTGGGCTAACATCGTTGATATAAAACTACTAACTTGTGGGCAAAGATCGTTGATATAAATCTACTAACTTGTGGGCTAACATCGTTGATATAAATCTACTAACTTGTGGGCTAACATCGTTGATATAAATCTACTAACTTGTGGGTTAACATCGTTGATATAAATCTACTAACTTGTGGGCTAACACCGTTGATATAAATCTACTAACTTGTGAGCTAACATCGTTGATATAAATCTACTAACTTGTGGGCTAACATCGTTGATATAAATCTACTAACTTGTGGGCTAACATCGTTGATATAAAACTACTAACTTGTGGGCAAAGATCGTTGATATAAATCTACTAACTTGTGGGCTAACATCGTTGATATAAATCTACTAACTTGTGGGCTAACATCGTTGATATAAATCTACTAACTTGTGGGCTAACATCGTTGATATAAATCTACTAACTTGTGGGCTAACATCGTTGATATAAATCTACTAACTTGTGGGCTAACATCGTTGATATAAAACTACTAACTTGTGGGCAAAGATCGTTGATATAAATCTACTAACTTGTGGGCTAACATCGTTGATATAAATCTACTAACTTGTGGGCTAACATCGTTGATATAAATCTACTAACTTGTGGGCTAACATCGTTGATATAAATCTACTAACTTGTGGGCTAACATCGTTGATATAAATCTACTAACTTGTGGGCTAACATCGTTGATATAAATCTACTAACTTGTGGGTTAACATCGTTGATATAAATCTACTAACTTGTGGGTTAACATCGTTGATATAAATCTACTAACTTGTGGGCTAACATCGTTGATATAAATCTACTAACTTGTGGGTTAACATCGTTGATATAAATCTACTAACTTGTGGGCTAACATCGTTGATATAAATCTACTAACTTGTGGGTTAACATCGTTGATATAAATCTACTAACTTGTGGGCTAACATCGTTGATATAAATCTACTAACTTGTGGGCTAACATCGTTGATATAAATCTACTAACTTGTGGGCTAACATCGTTGATATAAATCTACTAACTTGTGGGCTAACATCGTTGATATAAATCTACTAACTTGTGGGCTAACATCGTTGATATAAATCTACTAACTTGTGGGCTAACATCGTTGATATAAATCTACTAACTTGTGGGCTAACATCGTTGATATAAATCTACTAACTTGTGGGTTAACATCGTTGATATAAATCTACTAACTTGTGGGCTAACATCGTTGATATAAATCTACTAACTTGTGGGCTAACACCGTTGATATAAATCTACCAACTTGTGGGCTAACACCGTTGATATAAATCTACAAACTTGTGGGCTAACATCGTTGATATAAATCTACTAACTTGTGGGCTAACATCGTTGATATAAATCTACTAACTTGTGGGCTAACATCGTTGATATAAATCTACTAACTTGTGGGCTAACATCGTTGATATAAATCTACTAACTTGTGGGCTAACATCGTTGATATAAATCTACTAACTTGTGGGCTAACATCGTTGATATAAATCTACTAACTTGTGGGCTAACACCGTTGATATAAATCTACTAACTTGTGGGCTAACATCGTTGATATAAATCTACTAACTTGTGGGCTAACACCGTTGATATAAATCTACTAACTTGTGGGCTAACATCGTTGATATAAATCTACTAACTTGTGAGCTAACTTCGTTGATATAAATCTACTAACTTGTGGGCTAACATCGTTGATATAAATCTACTAACTTGTGGGCTAACATCGTTGAACGCCAAACATTTATCGTCCTCGTGGATTATATCAGCTGGAATTTCCTTACGGATAATCTTTCCGAATATCGTGTCGCCACCGGGAACCGCTGACGCCGATTTACTGACCTCGTCCGACATCTGGGGAGTAAGTTAATTATGAAGAGATTTATGTTCCAACGATAGAAGGAATTGGGAATGCAGCGAATATATAGCCTGCTACGGTTTTTATAAAACCGTCAAACAGCAAAAGTAAAATTCAGAAATGTGACAAGGATAGGCAAAAATATGACAGTATGACACTCTACAGCTCTACAGTAAACATATTTTCGGTAGGTACTTCAGTACGACTACATACGGGAGATATTTTAACAAAATTACTCTTGAAGCTAACACGATGTGCTTGAGACAAAAAGGCAAAGTCGCGTTCTTGTTACCGTGGACCGCGCCAGCAGAGCAAACAGACGAGTACCGGAGTACGTTCAGACGTTACCTTAACGGATTTATTTTGCTTACCTTTGCCGCAAACGTTGACAATCCGACGCCTAACGGTTGTATTTTCAGTTGTAAACCAGTATGCCTATCGGTACCGGTACCGGTAGTATTGCGATTGAAATCCGCTGCTTTGGAGACGCCGCGAGTAAATCTAGTAGGCCTATGCAGCAGCAAACGAGACTGCAAGACAACCAAACGACGTAGGCTACTGTTCATAATCAAAATAAACCTAGCAAAACAATAGTAAAAACCTTATAAAAATTATTGTGAAAATAAAAAGTACCGTACAGCCGTACAATTATTTACATTATTTGGGGTTCTTCTTCCCCAAAATTGTTGTACAGTTTGTTTCTCGTTAAGACGACACGCTGACAATGACTGTTTAATTGATTATCAGCTGGAAATACTGTATATGGCACGAAAGGAATTGATATAAGTGAGTGTAGGCCTGGCTCTGTAACTAAAACACAGAGCTACTGTATGATTTGGGGTTAATTTCGCCGTTGCCAATTCCATATGGAATTTATTTTACATTATTATTATTATTTATTTATTTAATGTTGAATGATTTGGTTTTTGATAAAACTAATTACTACCGTATTGAATTTTGGCCAAATTAAATCCATGCAAAATTTCTAGCAAAAAACCCATAAGTATTTCGTAATCAATCCGAACCACATATTTTGGATTCTATATTACCTTGTTAATACCCAAAAAAAACACATAAAATATTATTTTGCGGATTATACTGTATGTTTATTCATGGAAATTCTGCGTAAATTTGCATAACACAAGCCAAACAAAAGCAATAGTAGGGAAGAGTAAGTAGCAAATTGGTGATGTTCCAGAATAATTTATAATCCGGTTGCTTATGTTGTGATTTTTGCTCCGTTCTTGAAGATCTCTTGCAAAAAAAAAATCGAGGGTATTTTTAGAAATCATAAAAACAACGTTGGAAATCGCGAATCGTGTGTTGACCTTTGCAATCGACCAAACTACCGGCGCTCCAAAATTAAATCAACTTCTATTGCATTCCAAATTTACTGTAATTATGCGTACCGGTAATAAAAGTACGCGGTTGCTAGACAACTCACCAAACAAATATAAACTATTCCAAAATAGTAGGCCTACACCATGACCCGTAATATACTGTAGTGCCATTTTCTGATGACACGAACACACACCCCCCCCCCCCCCCCCATCTTTTTCTCCAAATCTTTATCATATTGCTTGACATTTGAAACACAACTAGTTCCACTCACCGTCGATGTCCCCATGAAGCTGGAATTTTTAATTGAATTTTTTGCTGATCTTTGCCAAGTGATTAATTTTTTTAGAAGTTCTCCATGACGTCATAATTTATGGATGACAAATAGACCATAAATTAATTTCTAGAAGTTTGAATTTCCCGGCTCCTTGTAGGGCGAGATTTGGGCAAGCCATTCATTAGGATTGGGTGTCGTTAGTTCTAAAGTACTTTAGTTCCAAACAGGATACGTCAATAGTTCTAATCAAAGCGTCAGTAGTCCTAATTGTGAATGTCATTAGTTCCAATTTAATAGCATACGGACTTAATCACGCGTCAGTTATTATTGTTAATTATAATTATCATTGTTAATTCGCCGAAACGTGATATTATTTCGCCGAGATGATATTTAAGTACCGGTAATCAACACCAAGTTCTGGGTGACGATGAGAAAATCGATGTTTCGGAGAATTACATATGCCATCCCACTGCATTATTGGTCGTACGTGGGCCCTCATTATCCCAGTTGTTCTATGTAGGGATAAACGCAGGTCTCAACCAATAATCTGTGAAGTACTGAGCATATTTGTTCAACTGAATATTTATGTTTACACTAGAGACGGGCCTAGAGGCCCGTGAAGCAAGTCGTAGGAGACAGTACGAGTCAAGTAAAAGCTTTTGTGGAGCTAGCAACGAAAGTAAGCGAGCTTAGCATACAGGTACCACTAACTCAATCGGTGTGTGTGTTGTTCTGTTGATCTGTTGTTCTGTTGTGTCCTTGTGTCCAATTTTAAACGTTAATAACTCAGCCAAATCTCGATAAAATATATCCAAACTTGGTACAAATGTAGTCTGGCAAAATTTTAGAAATTTTCCAAGTTGAATTTGCGTGGCTTCTTCGTGCAGCATCTGTGTAACTGTCTTGCAGTTATAATAAATTTAATTATCCAAAAATTAATAGGCTTGGCATCAGCTGGTTGCTAGGGGACTGCAGGATATATCAGGTGAGTTTGAAATTCAGCAATACCGGTACAATGCAGCAATAATGTGGCCTTGGGAAGTGTGGTAGGCTATTTCACTTTCAGCCATTCCAGCATTTCCAGATGGAAGAGTTCAGAGTACGACACCGGTACCACCATGAGATGCCTGTACTCAGTACCGGTACTGTTCACTGCTGTTGCTGTATGTGGTATAGGCCTAGCTTTCTAGGTTGTCAGTCTGTCAGTGTGGTACTGCTACTGCATTATCTGAGTATGGTAGGTATGGTAGGGTAGGGAGTGTGCGGTAGGGAGTGTGCGGTAGGGAGTGTGCGGTAGGGAGTCCTGCCACTGCTGCAATTGCCTGAGTGATGTCTGAATTGCGATATCGCGACTATATTAAGCCATATCATGTACCGGTACGGTACGGTACCTTATTTAATCTTATTAAGCATATGTTTTACAGTACAGTACTGGTACTGTTACCACCAATCGGCTCGGCAACGGCAACCATGCAGCCATGGAAGTTGTGAAATTATGAGGACTTAAGACAGACTGACATATTGTCAGGTCGTACCAGCTGACCTTTATTCTATGTTCCGGTATCCACTACTGCACTAGGTACCCCAACAGCCCAATACTGCAATACCCAGCAACGTTTTGGAATTGTACCAGTACTCAAACAACTCGCCATCAAGGCCTCTGTCTGTCGCAGTGTCATTGGCGACCTCGACTTTTGATATCGCTACTGCGCTAGCGCTACGGGCAAACTGGACGAACTGATGAGTGAGACCCGAGGACTGAAGAATGCATTGAATTTTTTGAGTAGTTTGACTGTGGACTTCTATGACATCGATGCCAAGCTGCTAATTATGTGAAAGTTTTTTTTTTTAATAAAAGTTTGGGTAAGTTTTCTTAATTATTTATTTAAATTTCTTAAAGTACCGATTTTGGGATAGAATACGGGGGGAAAAGGAGGGAGACAACAGATGCCCAGCAAGCGTTGGTGGGAAATGCGCGCGGTGAGTCAAGTGAACCGTGGCACCCGACGACAGAGGAGAGTAGAAGGGCAGCGAATATCTACGAGGCCGTACATCCGGGTAAAGGGAAAAACGTTCACACCGCAAGCGGCCAAACGAAGGAACATCGAACCCATTTGGAAAACGGAAGAAGAATGGTAGAGTTCATCCAGGAGGTCAACACTAAATCTCATGAACGTAGGTATAACACCGGGAGTGGAGGACGCGAGGAGGACGATAGAGATGAGCGAGGAAATGTTGCTACGGGCAACTGGAGATATTGAGATAGGCCAGACAGTGCACCGTTGATAGTCGAAGTAGAGAGAGATGGCCGGTGGGGTTGTACTTCGGGAAATTGCCATCGCCCCGGAGAAAAACAACCTGGTGAAATATATCACACACCGGGAGAGGGGTACAGAGACAGGTTACAGGTTACAGGTACAGGGATACCGGAACGGGGAGGAAGGTAGAAGAAGGGATCGAAGGGAAACTTCCCGTCAGAATGTAGCTGCCAATCGACGATATGGTAGTCACGATATGGAAGTTCTCGGAATATTCGAGAAGATTAAACTTCGATCGCGAGGAGCACATTCAGACCACAGGACATACTGTAGGTCTTACTGAACATACTATAGGCCATGCTGGGAGAGATAGTGTAGGTGATAGGAGCATGAATGCCAGGATTAAACCCGGAGGTCGCGGCTTACATACTGGTGAGTAGGCAGGAACCTGCTAGGCCAATACTGGTACCTGCACACCAGTATGACTATAATATGCAAGGATATAATATCTACCCAGGGGAGGGGGGGGGGGGGGTATTGCAGATAAGTGTATGGGCCCCAATATAATGACATCTACCCCAGTGCAGAATATAACACCAGTGGGGGGGGGGGGGGGGGGCAGGGTGACATTCCCCCATTACTGTATCCGCAATACGCACGACCAAAAATAAAAATCGCAACAAATCTAGTTGAACTACAAATCATGCGACACCGAGATATGGAGGGGACCATATTGCCCCCAATGATATATCCCACACAGGGAAAGTCGACGAACCTGAGAGGTGAAGCACAGTCAACACCAAAGGAGCCTGC
Organism: Nemertoderma westbladi; assembly: GCA_032718475.1. Classification (NCBI taxonomy): domain Eukaryota; kingdom Metazoa; phylum Xenacoelomorpha; order Nemertodermatida; family Nemertodermatidae; genus Nemertoderma; species Nemertoderma westbladi. The sequence continues at coordinate 34,935 of JAUCBJ010006377.1, read as the reverse complement.
ATCCGTACCGTTGAGCGCGCTGGAAATTCAAGCAATGGGAATGGCAACACTCATCGACGCGCTAAAAACTAGAATAGAGCTGCTATGATATTGTGAGGCAATATCAGGGAATCGAAGGAGGATTTACAACAGCATGGAGAGCTCTGGATAGGGAATTTGGCCATCCAGCGAAGATTATCCGACAAACCTTAAAGGGAATAACATCAGGCGGACTCGCGGATAACTCTGTTAGTATCAAAGCCTTTTCCAACAAAGTAGAAAAGGCATTAATAGTTTTAAAAATGCTAGAAGCACCATACGAGCTTAATGCTTCAAGTAATATCACAAGCATAGCGCAGGCACTACCGATATGGTTGAGGAATAAATGGAGGAAGATCGCTTTCACCACTTGAGAAAAGAAGAGTGCAGAGCCAGGGTTGGAAGAGATGTCAAACTTCCTTAACTACGAAGCCGAGTTGATAACGGATCCAGTGTACAGCGAGGAGAGTCTGGGCAAGGTACCGAAAGTGGAATATAGCTGACCTAAACTGGAACACAGAGCTGCAGATGCACTTCCGAGGGTGAGGCAATCGTTGCCATATGCAACCGTTGTGGGGATTTCTAGTCCACAGAACAACTGTGGTGGCTATGGAGGAAACAACACCCCTGACGAGGGTATGTGCAACCAAAACAACAAACCATCCGACTTGGACCTGGACAAAATACGCAAGACGCTATACAGAGAGCGTTATAATCCAAACCACAGGTGCCAGCTACATAGAAAGCATGTGCATATATGGGATATGACGCATAAGACCATTGATTGCAACCAGTGGCAGGCACTGCTGAAAGAAGATCGATTAGCCTATACAGGGAGATTTGGGTTATGCCACAGATGCGCGGTGGGAGGACATAAGAAGGATAGGTAGGATAACTGATCTAGAGTTTGCTGATGACTTAGGAGTACTCTCAGAACCACTAGAGGGACGCCAACGGCTCTTCAGCTCGTTGAACATGCTGCGTCTAGTGTTTTATTAACTCTAGAAAGACCAAAAGTTTGACAGTTAACTTTCAAAGTCCTCAGCAAGTCTCTGATCAGATGAGCATAAGCTCAAAGGATGGTATGCTTGAACATGTGGACGACTTCTGTTACCTGGTATCATGGATCCGGAAGTCAGGTGAGGACCTTCGAATACGTAAGGGAAAGGCATGGGCAGCCTTGAATGGGCTTTCCAGGATTTGGAAGTCACCGAGAATTAATCGGAAACTTAACGTCCGATTATTTAGAGCAGCAGAAGTTCCAGTACTCTTCTATGGGAGTCCATGCTGGGCTCTACCTGCTGAGGAGACCAAATCTCTGGATGGCACATTCACAAGAATGCTATGCCGGGTTCATTGTGTCAAGTAGAATGCACACATCTCCAACCAGACACTATATAACATTGGAGGTGTCTCATTGGTTCCCCCAAGCTTGACACTAGAACAAAATCGCCTCCGCTTTGCAGGACATTGCTTTCGCCGTGAGGACCAGCCAGTGCATAATCTTGTGCTTTGGCAGCCTCATGGAGTGAATAAGCATGGTGGACAGCCCATGACTTTCTTGAGACGCTTCTTAAAGGACACTGGCCTTGAAGATGTGGATGATCTAGCTGGGTGATCTTTAATTACAGTTGCATTAACAGCTCAACTCCAATTTATTTATTTAATATCACCTGGCAGCAATACTCGAGCTGAATTTTGATTTATTTGTACTTCCCTCCTGTTTCACTCTAACATACTTGAGGCCGGTAGGTCCGCTGTTAGAGATAGGATATGCAACTTAAGACTGCCTGTTCAATAGAAGTGGATTAGGTGAGAGAGTGAATGTCAGGGACAAGTGGCTGAACTGGTTAGCGCTACTGATGAGGCCTGATAGGCTGAAACGTACGTATTGCCACCATTTGTGATGGGTCAGGATCAACAATAATTGTAGTAAATAATTGTAAAACCTTTCTGTCATTTTTTAAAAGCAAATTATTATTAATGAATTAAAAGTATAATGACACATATTGAAATATATATTAATCACGTGTATACTGATACTGATACTGACTGAGTCTGTAGTATTATACTCAAGTCATGCACATTGTGCCATTTTCACTCCAAATACAATAGCAGGGTTAGGTGGATGGGCGTTGTTCAGAGTTAGGAGGTTGGGCATAGTTTGGGTTAAGAGCTTGGGTGTTGTATTTTACTATGAATATAATTTTAAATGATTAAATTAAGAGGAGATGGTACCCCAGAACTTTTCAAAAAATTTTCAAAAAACTTTTCGAAATTTTTTTTCTATTAATTCTAAATCAGAATTTAACGTAGATTTCAGAAATCGAAATCCTAACATCATATCATACAGATACAGTAAGCTTAAGTTGTCTGTTTTTCCAAGGACAGACAAGCAAAGACATGCAGACAGAATTAAACAGACAGTCTAGGTTCATCCAATTATTAAAAATTACATCGGAAATGAAATCAGCGACTAGGAAAACCCCCATATCAGAAATTATAGTAAAGTGATGTGTTTACATATATTTTGTCTGTGAGACTGTCAGTCAACCAGACAGACAGATAGACATACAGACAGTCCAGATTTCATCAAACATTAAAACAGTTATTAGAAATGAAATCAGTGACTAGGAAAACCCCCACATCAGAAATTTTGTTCAGGTGATATGCCTCCTTATATTTTGACTGACAGACAGACATACATAATAACAGACAAACAGACATTCTAGGTTCAGTCAAATATTAAAATCGGCATCGGAAATGGAATCAGCGACTAGGAAAATCCCCATATCATAAATTATATTATAGTGGTGTGCTTACTTATTTATCGTCTGTGAGATTGATAGTCAGACAGACAGACAGAAAAACAGACAAACAGACAGTCCAGACATCATCAAACATTAAAACAGATATCAGAAATGAACTCCGCGACTACGAAAACCCCTAAATCGTAAATTTTGGTTCGCTGTAGTATTTTATTATATTTTGACTTATTTTTGAAATTTACCGCGATTTATATAAAATTAGAAGGAAGGTTTGAAAACTTTAAATGCGTTTTTCTCAGTATTTTACTTTTTTTTTAAATTTAGAGATAGGCCTATATGTACCTTTTCTCGAAAACGGCTTGATGGAATTGGCTGAAATTTTCGCAGCAGGTTTATTGTTCTCATACACAATTGTGGAACCTCTAAAAACATGTGTTTGAAACCATTTATCAAATGTATTTCTATTATACATTTCGAAACTGTGTCATTTTTGGGTTTTTGGTGCAATTAAGTGACCCTCAAACAAATAAAAATTTCAAATTTTTTTTAGGTTCCAGGTGTGTCTCGATAGTTACTTCGCCTTTCTGGAAATTTTCATGAAATTCCATCTTGTAGAACCAGCGTAATGGTAATATGTGTTAATAGTAAAATGTATGGGGGTAGCCTGGGGTACCATCTCCCCTTAATTGAATTGTGTGGGTTAAGAGGTTGGGCGTTGTTTGGGATAAGATTGTTTTGGTTAGGAGGTTGGGCGTTGTTTGGTTTAGTTATTTACAATTATTATTTAACCGTCCACCTAACAGTGGTATCAGATTCTTCGTCAACTACGTGGCTCGCCCCACACCTTAAACATTGGAACTAAATTCGCTTCCATTGGAATTAAATTCGCTTGCATTGGAACTAAATTCGTTAGCATGGAACTAAGTTCGCATCCATTGGAACTAAGTTCGCATCCATTGGAATTAAATTCGCATGCATTGGAACTAAATTCGTTTTCGTCTTTCTCTAGATATTGGAACTAAGTTCGCCAAAATTGGAACTAAATTCGTTTACATTGGAACTAAATTCACATGTAATGAGGCTCAAATTGGAACTAAGTACCAGGAGTCTCAGCAGCAGGGATGTTAATGGCAATGTCCATTGTATTCCACAACATGGCAGACTGGCCTACCATTGAATAATATTATTATACACAACTAATAAGTATGTAGTGAATCAGCAACTTGGCACTATTTCATGAATACAGGCCCAGTACTTTACATACCATGGTACCTGGAGTGCTGGAGTAAAGTGTTTTTATTTAAATCATATAGTCTGTTTATTACGCCATAAATTGAACTGCTAGGCAGGCTGATGACTTCTAGACAGGGCAGGGGTGGCAAATCATAGGTTTTTCTTAAGAAAAAAATAGTATTATACAGTGGCTGATCTTTGCCAATTAATTTTTTTGTCGGAAGTTCTCCATGACGTCATAATTTAAAGTCGACCATAAATTAATTTTTGGTCGATCAAATTAATTTATGTTTGACCATAAATTATGACGACACTTCTGAAAAAAAATTAATTAATTAATTGGCAAAGATCAGCCACCGTAGGTTTAGGTTATTATGCTTAGGTTTTTTAACAAATCCTAAAGGTTTTTTATTGTTTGTTATTATATAACGTATGATTTGAACCTATATGATTGGTGTCGTCGTCATTTCGGCAACTGTCGCGTTTCGTCAACAGGGAGGTTACGTTTGGGAGGGTATATTATAATAAGTAACACAAAGCCGATTATAAATAAATTACTGGGTATAATTAGCTATAACTGTATACTGTTAGAATCTCCAAATGATAGCTCTACACAGTAGTACAAAATTTAATTATTAATTAATTAATTAATTACTGACAAACAGTGTTATGTTGACCAAGAAAAGATCGGGCAAACTTGCCCCACAGGGCAATGTAGCCCCATTTAATAATGGTACATTAACTAAAAAACCTAACCTAAAAAACATTTTTGATAAAATTTTCTTAAGAGTTGATTTAAAATACCTAGGTGCTAAAAATCCTACTTTGCCAGCCCTGCTTCTACGGCGCATAGCCAGCATCTCTTGAAACAATTATCTGCCACACCTCTGGCATTATCTTTAGCACCTTTGTTTTAAAAAGTTATTCATTAATAATAACGCAATATTAACAGAGTAATGTATTTTTAACTACTGGATCACCAGAGCCATCCAAACAAAGCCACAATGCACCTATATGTGCATGTGGGCCCCTTTATTGACCAATCACTTATTCCCATCACTACTGTTACTAACACTACTGCCAAGGTAAGCCTGCTGGCATGTATATAATAATATAAAGGTTCCCCTACCCCTGCTCAATGGACATTGGTAATACGGGCGGCACTATCAAAACCATTGATGTTTAATCATAAGCCAAGTAACCAATCACAGTTGATTATATCATGCCTGGTGATCCAATCTACTATACACACCCAATCAATCCTTTACCCGGACAAATAATGCTCTCAGGCCAGGCAATAATGATAGCGTACCCTTCACAGGCCCACAGCATGTCTCAATATTTGGCTTGCTATTTGCTAGGTGTATTAGGTGCATGATATATTATATTCTATATACAAGAAATATTGGTTTATATTCATTCTTATTGTATTTATGGCCATAAGATGAATAAATTGTTTAATAATTGTATACTATCCCTGCATTAAAAACATAATTTATTTGTGTCAATATTCCTTTATACAGTAGTAAGGTAATAATAATTGTAAAATATGTTATTAGAGCATATTTCATATGTTATGATTGTAGGTTCTAGGAATAAGATACTGTCCTGAATAAAGTAATGGAGTGTACCCTCCTAGTCCTTGGGTAATGGATGAAATAATAACTTTCCAAGTGTCACAATATCCTATTCTATGGAATAAGTCAATAACTTCTGCTGAAGATAAAAGCAAAATATATGATAAAATAGCATCAGATGTTGATCTTGGACTATCAGGTGAGTTACTCTGCATTTTATAAATTTAGTATTATTAGCATGGCAGGCACTACTACTACTAGTACGATCGGCATGCTTGCTCCATGAGGGCACCAAAGCACAAGGTTATGCACTGGCTGGTCCATATGGCGAAAGCAATGTCCTGCAAAGCAGAGGCGGTTCCATGAAACAACTCCAATGTTGTATAGAGTCTGGTTGGAGATGTGTTCATTGTACTTGACACAGTGTACCCGGCACAGCATTCTCGTGAAAGTGCCATCCAGAGATTTGGTATCCTTGCAGTTAGAGCACAGCATGGACTCACGTATAAGAGTACTTGTATTACTACTGCCATACTGCTATGTCAGTAGAGGGGCTGCGCTAGTTTGCATATATCTCTCCTACTATACAGGTGACTGTTTAATAGTAGGGCGGGGTAGCTCTGTTGGTTGAGCACTGGGCCTGCAATCTAATGGTTATAGGTTCAGACCCACCAGGATCTACTCAGCCTTTCATCCACTGGGGTCGATAAAATTAGTACCAGTAAATTACTGGGAGCAAATCTTGGGATAGGAGTAGCACCCACCCCTACCCTCAGGTAGCAGCTATCGAAAGAGGAGCCTTCGGGTGGCCTCCAGCCTCAGCCGACTGTTTGCTTGCTTGATACAGGTGACAACCACACTACTACTTGTACAATTATTTATTTTATTATTCCTACTATGCATATTATTACGATTATAATGATTATTATAGTTGGATATAATGTGGTCACTAATATTCATGGCCTTACTGTCATTATCGCACTGTTGTGTCCCTAGGCAAGACACTTTAGACATTAGTGCCTACGTCAACCCAGCGGTATAATGGGAACCTGGCTTTGCTGGGGTAATGATAATAAAAGCGCTTTGAGTATGCTGAGCGTAGAAAAGCGCTATATAAATAACCAATATTATTATTATTAATATGGGGTTCTCCAGATAATGTCTTCTCTACCTGTTAGGTAATTATCCCTAACTAATATCTCACCCTTATTGGTAATTTCCTTTGTAGCTCACTGTCTTTCTCACCACTAATTATTATTATTATTTATTAATTTCATGCATATGAGTTAAGTTGTATACAGTACAGAATAAGTAAGAGTGAATTAAGTTGTACACAGCACAGAGTAAGTACATAAGAATTAAATTTTACACAGCACAGAATAACTATTTAAGTAAGTACCGTAAAATTGTAGACTGCACCATATAAACGAAATCAACTCATACAAACAAAGTTTAGTATAGTATTTAACTCATTCATAGAAAATCCAGGAACCTCATTATAATTGTATCTACAATTTGCAGGATGTAAACAACGAGTACATTCTTTATCCCAAAGACAACTAGCATAAAATGATATTGCATAGATACATTGTAATTCTGACAAAGAGCTAGGATGTAGCTAATGAAATTCTTGTCTTAAACTACTTAGTTTACAAATAAATTGACCCATTTTTATTAAAATACTACATGAAAACAAACCAGTATAATGAAAAGTGTTGCCCAATTATTAATATCTGTTGCACCCAAGGTAAATCTGCATTATTTAACGAAATATTATCCATTGGAGGCTTCCAAATAAACCCAAAAGGAATGCATTTAGTTTTACTTTTATTTGGATCAGTAGGCCTATTAGTACTAAACGTCATATTATATTCCTTCACAAAAACTGTGCATAAATGAACCATGAACTAATTATAGATGGGCACAATAATAAAATATCATCAGCATATATAAAAATATATATAATATAATATCATATATCATATAATATATATAAATATGATAGCTGCTGTTGTTGGTGGATCAGCAGTAGAGAGGGAGGTGACTAGAGACAGGTCACCTTGATCACCAAGGAGTAGCTGTTGGAGAAATTCGTGCGGACCTGGTCGCTCGGGGGATTTGGGTCAATCAGAGGGTGGCATCTTTTGACATCGCTGTTATTAACGCTGACGTCCGCTCTTATGCTCAAACCTATCGATCAGTGACCTCCCTGCTTGAACAACGGGTCTGCGCAAAGAAACAGCACTACAACAGCGTGTGCGGAGCAAGAAGGATGTCCTTTACACCCCTTGTTGGTACCACTGACAGCATCTGGCATAGAGAGATGGAGATTTTTATCCGGCACCTCACGGACTCACTGGTGACTCGGAGTGAAGGAATGCGGGAGTGTGGCTTTGTTGGGGTACTTGGAGGAGTCCGTAAGAGGCACCAATTCGCCCTCAGGTCCAGCTCGCTCTGCCTAAGGGGTGGTCGTCGTCCATGGCGATCTCTCGGCTTTGGCAACGGGGCGGGTCTGCGTGGTCTCGACCTCTGAGATAATTATTAGATGACTCCACTTACTTTTAGCCTACTGATATTTATTTATTTATTTTATTATTTTTTATATATATCATATTAATATTTTACCCAATGCTGTGTAAGTTTTAAATTAATCTATATAAAAATACCGAAGTATCTCTAGAACCAATATGACACCTCACCTGTGAGTCTCGAAGTTTCTGTACTAGCAAATTTAGTATAACGCAGAAGAGGACAGGGCTGGTGACTGAACCTTGCTGGACTCCATTAGATATCCCAAAAATGTCAGAGACATGACTCCCCACTTCACCCTACATGATTGCCCCCTATATATAGACAATAGAGTTCTAATAAATAATGGTGGGAAACCTTTTTTTAATAGTTGTAGGAATAGTGAAACCCAGTCAACCATATCAAATGCCTTCGACAAGTCCATAAAACATCCATAAACAGGAGTGGAGAACCTCGAATAAAACAAGACAACTTCACTTGCGGCCCATGTACACATTGATGTACTCGAATCCTTCAGGAAGAAAAATTGCATTTCGTCTACTTGTAAGGAATCATGTTGCGAGAGAACCATGATCCACTCAAAGACCTTCAGAATTAACGACGAAATGGCAATCACTCTGTAGTTTGATGACCTGGAGATATCACCTAAACTGTCCTTAACCAGCGAAACTAGTGATGTAATTAAAATAAATTTAGGAACCGACCCGTGGACCAGACTGGCATTAAAGAGAACTGAAAGAAATTGCGCAAACTTCAGAGGCGCATTTATAATACAATCCAAAATGAACTGTCCAGAGACATCCAATTTACCAGTTTTCAATTTGGCGATAGCTGCTGCAACGAGACCTGGAGTTACCCACTGACTTTCACCCATGGGGAGGTTTTCAATGCCATTCTTAATCCGAGACTCTAAATTATGAAATCCGTAGTATATCCCTGGTTATACAAATCCGCATATATTTATACACATATATTATTTATTTGATATACCTTCTCCCGATGTTTCCCCATCAACAATGTGACTCAACCCAGTTAAATTGCCTCTTAGTTTCCTTATTTCATTGAACATATCTCCAATATTATTTAGCACATACTGCTGTTCCTCTAATACTAATAATTATCTCTTCTCTCAGTATCTCTTCCTGTGTAACATACTTTTTCTCATTCACTTTATTCAATTTCTCTTGTATTAATTTTGTATTCTCTCTTAATTCCATCTCCTCATTCTCTTTATTTTCTCAGTTTTAATTTGTACTCTATATTTAGTCACTCTTGTTCACTTTATTCTTCATGCTCATGCTGCCTACTCTGTTCGCGCATACATCACTTATACTCTTCGTACTTATACTCATGCTGCTCCTGCTCATGCTCACTCTGTTTGCACTCATGCTCTCCCTGCTCGCGTCATTTCTGCTCCTGTTTCTCTCTCCTCTGGTAATGCTCCTCTCTCTCACTTTCTTTTGAATTCTATCTTATCCTCTTTTTCTTACTCCCATATAAAATTACTTACACCCAACTCTGTTCTCTTATGCTTCAGTTTCTCTTGTTTCTCATCTTTATCTTTCTCTATTTCTTTGTGAACTTTCACTCTTGTCATTTATAACTCTGTCTCTCTCTCATCTCTATGGACCTATTTCTCCGAGTTATAACCAAGGATGGTATGGATTTTATACTCATAACACTTCCCTCACTCACTTGACTGATAGAATCCTTAGGATTCAATCCCTTGGATTCTACCTTTAAAGGACTGTGTGACAGTAGGCCAATACTGTAAATTCTATCTTATCCTCTTTTTCTTACTACCGTATAAAATTACTTACACCCAACTCTGCTCTCTTATGCTTCAGTTTCTCTTGTTTCTCATCTTTATCTTTCTCTATTTCTTTGTGAACTTTCACTCTTGTCATTTATAACTCTCTCTCTCTCTCTCATCTCTATGGACCTATTTCTCCGAGTTATAACCAAGGATGGTATGGATTTTATACTCATAACACCTCCCTCACTCATTTGACTGATAGAATCCTTAGGATTCAATCCCTTGGATTCTACCTTTAAAGGACTGTGTGACAGTAGGCCAATACTGTAAATTTTAGAGTCCACTCCCACGACTTTCCCAAAAATATGGTCACTTTAGTTTGGCTAGCTACTAGTTTCACCTAATTGATCCAGTTCATATAAATTATAGCTTATACAACTGAGAGAATTGCTTAGCTTTCCTTGTTGTAAGGGTTGTTGAATTCCGAAACATCTCGTCTAGATCTCATGGTTTAAGTTCCTTAGGATCATCTCCTAGTCATCTCTTATCTTCATGGCCAGTCTGGTTAAGGGTTATGGCATAGTTTGTGGTTTACTCAGTGGGATTAGATATCCAGAGAATGACTGGAGCCGCAGTCTTTTTCTATCGACAGGCACAAAGCCTCTTCATTTCCTGTGTTGAATCATCTCTCATCTGCTACGATAGCTACAGTTCCTTGTTGAGTTTACTGTGTCGCTCATTTTAGCATCCAGTGTGATGAATTCGATTCGATCCTTGCTATTCTTGTTATTTGTAGTTACAAAATATAGTTCGTACAAGGTATACTAAATAACATGTCATGCATAGAGCAGATTGCTGAAATTAGTGGAGGCCGATCTTTTCCCTATTTATGGCACTATTTTCATAATATTTCCTTAGAAACATCTTATATGCTACTTTTGTTCGGTGGATATGATGATTGTTGACTAGGGTTCATAGAAATGTAATAAAATGTCTTTCTGGAATTTTTATATTGTTGTTGTCAAGGTGAAAAGTTTAAATTTTGAGCATTTGCAATTAAAGATGATGAGGGATTCTGTTCTTGAGATTTGCTAAGTGAGTAAAGGGAATAAATGTCTCAGAATATTTGATATTTATTTTTTTTTTCAATAAGCTTTCTTATTTTATTTCTAACCTTTTTTATTTTTCAATGCCAGCTGAAAACCTTCAAGTTTCAAAGTACTGGTATACATGTTTCAAGGTTACAAGGCGCACACACCAGCCACCGGACAGACTTTAGGATAGAACCATTGTCTGCGCAACACTGCCTTAGATGGCTAATCCGAGCATGAAAGGGTGGGTGTGGTAATACAGTAGCTCGTCCCATATTGGGGACTTGGCCTCAATGGGGGACTGTTGGACTGCAACTTAGGCTAGGTTTAGGCTTACATACTCTATTACTGTGGTGTGGTGATACGGTTTCCTTATCAGTACATTATCATTATCAGCATCATGCATTGCTGTCAGACTGCGTGATATTTAGCAATGCAATTTCATATCTTACATATCTGCTTACTGCTTTACACAACATGACTCGATCTCAAGCTTTGAATTTCACAGACGATGACGTTTTTCTTTCTTAACAAATAAATACAAAACAATGCACTATAACAACACACTTGGTTCATGGGGCCATCGCGCAGGACGAGGGTCAGTTATTAGATACAGATTAAAATTGAGCAATTCTATCCCAAAATCGGTACACATAAGAAATTTAAATAAATTATTAAGAAATTTAACCAAACTTTTACTTTAAAAAATACTTTCGCATTGGCATGGCAGCTTGGCATCGATGTCGTAGAAGTCCACAGTCCAACTACTCAAAAAATTCAATGCATTCTTCAGTCCTCGGGTCTCGCGCATTGGTTAGTCCAGTTTGCCCATAGCGCTATAGCAGTAGCGATACCAAAAGTCGAGGTCGCCAACGACACTGTGACAGACAGAGGCGGTGGCCTTGATAGCGAGTTTGAGTACTGGTACAATTCCAAAACGTTGCTGGGTATTGCAGTATTGGACTCTGCAATCTGGAAATGATGGCTGAAAGTGAAATAGGCCTACCACACTTCCCAAGGCCACATTATTGCTGCATTGTAGCGGTATTGCTGAATTTCAAACCCACCTGATATATCCTGCAGTCTCCTAGCAACCAGCAGATGCCAACCCTAATAATTTTTCGATAGATAAATTTATTATAACTGCAAGACAGTTACACAGATGCTGCACGAAGACAACGCGCAAATATAACTTGGAAAATTTCTAAACTTATATTACTACATATGTACCAAGTTTGGATATATTTTCTCGAGATTTGGCCGAGTTATTAACGTTTAAAATTGGACACAACAGAGCAACAGAGAAACAGACACACCGATTGAGTTAGTGGTACCTGTATGCTAAGCTCGCTTACTTTCGTCGCTCGACGCTCGCCCCACACTAGCTCACCCAAAATGTTCATCATTCAGATAAAATTGATTACATTTGTTTATGAATCTGTTGGCTGTTAGAGCTAGAGGTGCTTGAGTGGTTGTCATCCCAACATTTGGATTCAATAAAGTTATTTACTAGAACTGTAGAGGGAAAAATCCCTCTAAAAGTATAAAAGAAAATAAAAGTATAAAAGAAAAGAACGGTAGATGGGAAAAATACACTGTATGTATTATTTCTTAACAATTTTGCAATTGGACTTTTTGGTACTTTGTAGTTCTTGGTTCAGCTCATAATCAATTAATATATTTAAAATACAATTATCAATTATCTAGTGATTATCATAGTAAAGAGTTAAGTTTTCAATTCTATCCAATCTGAATGGGATGCTTTGTATCTTTTTAAAATGTCAACAAATGTTTTAAGTGGAATTTCTGTTTTCGATTGACCTTTTAGGCAAATATATGACATATTATGACGAATGAGAACAAATCTTTTACCATCTGTATTCTCATATAATTCTACGATAATACTTTCACAATACCTTGGCCACTGATTGCAAGGAATACCTATGGCCTGCATCATTGGTATAAGTGTTGTGTCATGGGTAACGTAAATGTAAAAATTATATACACTTGTATCTTCTTGATTGGTTAAGTTGAACATAAGTTCATGCAATATACGCCCAGCACTATACCGTAAGTAATCTCGGTATTTAGTTCCCATTGATTCATCTGCGAGATAAGAGTGTAAGGCCCATCTCTCAACGACTGATTGGTTGTCACGTAATATCGTAGGAATAGGGAGATTATGTATCATCCTACATGACATAAGATCTCTGAGCTGGGAGAAAATGTCTTCGTTGTCTTTTAATGCTTCCCGGCAAAACAATTGTGGGACAATCCGAGCATAATCACTTTCGTATTCCTTCTTGTGTTTCGCGGAATGAAATGATGGAAATGAGGATACATAGGAATTATTATTGTTATGGAATCCATCAAAATTTGGTGATGCAACATAAATCGGGATTGAGGTGTCGCATCCTAATAAACCTGCTACAATGCAGGAAGCTGATGAAATATTTCTCGCATAGTGTGTTGATCGCACATACATTCGTTGGGGTCGCAATGCTTTACCCATGTCAACAGTGTAATCCGCTCGTAAACGCTTTCCGAGTTTGTAGGCCATCTTGTGCCCTATACGTGTGAGCTGACCGCAGTAGGCTCCACATGGTAAAGGCTTAGATTCATTGACAATGTCATAAGGCGCTGCCACAGAAATACAGTCAAGTACCACTTTGTTTTCTCTCATTGCTGTGCTCTTGTACTCCCTTGGGTCTATTTCCACCACATGACATTGTGATGTGTAATAGTCACAGTTTGTAAATAATGAATGAAAGTCCCAGGGAATTTGTTTTTCGCCAATGCATTCAAAATAGTTTATTGGTGTCCTTGCACCATGTCGACAGAATACGGACACTGATAACAATGCCATTATTTAATAATAATTTTATTGATCTCGAGTAGCTAAATAAGTTACAATCTTGACTTGCGTCATCTTATGTTGGTTTTTACTGTAGAACAATACCGGAAATAAAAAAAATGTATATGAAAATCAGGTTGGCTGAGTAAAATTGTGTAGGAAATACCAAACACAGTATTACCAAAGAGCTCTAGTTTTACTGATGATATATATATAATGTACATATAATATGTATATAAATAACATTATATAATAAAGCTAGTAAAAATTATATAAAAAATAAATATTAAATATATTATAGTAAAATCAGTAAAATTATAGAATCTAAAGTGTTGCAGTACTGTGTTTTGGGCACACACCCCGCGAAATTTTTTATGGTGGCTAGTTTTTGTTACTTTTTTTAAATGTTCTAGAATATATTGCCTATTCATTTTTTTAAAAATAATTTTTAAATTATTATTATTATAATAATAATTTTTTTACAAAAATAATTAATTAGCTACCAATTAATACAATAGACTATTGAATCTTAATTGTCTGCATGCTTTTTATTTTTTTTTAATATCTTATAAAAAGTACTAGCTAACACAAAATCAAATTTACTAGCTACCATCTTACTGGCAGACGGTAAAATAATTGTTCCAGAACAAAATAACTCATGATAATAGCCATTTTCATAAGATAAAATTATCCAAAAAAATTCAATTTTTTTTTCACTAGCTAAAAAATAGTACTAGATAACACAAATCATAATCACTAGCTACCATCCTACTGTCAGAAGGTGAAATATTTCTTCTAGAAAAAAACCCTCATGATAAAAGCCTTTTTCATTAAAAAAAATTGGTCAAACTATGGGTACCCACCCAAGGTATAGTAATGCCTTACTATGCCCCGGGCACATTATAAACATTTGACTAAGAAGAGCAAATGATCTTCTGACAGTAAGATGGTAGGTAGCTAGTCATTTTGATTTTGTTTTAGCTAGTACATTCTATTAGATAGTGAAAAAAAAAAAATTTCTAATTTTGGCACTAGTATAGCTTGTATGAACATTTTTGAAAATTGATATTTTTTTGTGTATTTGAGAGTTTTTTTTTTATATTAGTGAATGTTCTAGATGAATCTTCTAGTCCTAGTTCCTTGCCAAGTAGTGCCTAATGAATGATTTTTTGATATCAGTGAATGTTTTACAATCTTAGTATAGCTATTTTTTTTATGGTACCTGGTGTTTCTTTACTACAGTAGGTAGTATTTTATGAAAAAAAAAGTAATATTGTTTTTGAGTGTTTTTTTTATATTGGTGAATGTTCTAGAACCTTACTGATATTCTGTTATGGTAGCTAGTGTTTTATTACTATCTAGTTTTACATTTACTGATATTTTGCTGATATACAAGGAACCAGAACAAGATTAATAAAGCAATTACAATTTGGTATACAATTTAGAAAAATAAATTTCGTAAAGGTTCTGGAACCTCTGGATCCAAGAATACCTGGATAGTGTCTGTTTTAAGACATATTTTATATTTTCAAACATTGAAATCTTAGTAAGGCTACTTTAAGGTAAATTATGTATCTCATTTCATTACGGTTTAGAAAATAGCTGATGCTTTTCCCTCAGAGGATCAATGACTGTCTTCGATTAATTTTAAAAGGTAACCTTGTTTTCCTTTTTTAGGTAGCGACATTAAATTAAGGTGGAAAAGACTACGAAAAAGGTATACCCGTGTACTCCATATCCTTCGCAGAAGTAAAGCAACAGAAGATGATGTCCAACAATATCTACATAATCCAAAAAATATCCGCATGAAATTCTTGGATCCTTACATCATAACTAAAAGCTCTCAAATACGAAAATCTTCATCCACAAATGATTTAGGTGGATCTACTACATCCAATTATTTAAACCCATATTCAGTTTGCAATAATGGAGACCTACATGAAACCACTAATGATGTTGAAATAATTGAAGCTAATGAAATAGGTGATGCATTTGTTGTTGAACCAAGTACTGAATTTGAAGATAATGATTGTTATATTGAAAGTATTGTCCCCAAAAATGGACAATTTGAAGAGAATGATTGTTATATTGAAAGCATTGTCCCCAAAAATGCGAATTATGAGATACATACGGAGGAACCAACCAACCCCCGCACTTGCAGTTCAACCAATGGTAATGAAGTTGACCCTTATGGCAGTTTGAATTTATCTCAATATATATTCCATGATGAAGGCAGTACTGGGGACCTTAGCTATTCTAATAGCAACCAACTCAGAGCTGACATTTCATCTCAGAAACAGTTTGAAATTGAATCAACTTGTTCTTCACAATCCGGTACTAAGGGAACCAGTACTGTACACCAGGCGGTTGCCAATGAATCACATATGCCATGGATGAACAGTTACAGCAATCAATTGAATTTGATAAGTGCGATTTCTAATGGACTTACAACCTGTAATGATGTAGAAATTTCCTCAAATTTGTATTTAATTAACTCTTATTTCCCAGTTGTTAAACGCTACCCTGCTCTATGGCAATTATCCCATTATAATAAACGCAGGAAAGCGGCAGTAAGAGCTGCGGCATCGGCTCTTGGAATGACTGGTAAGTAAATTAATGGTTTATTTAACTCTTAAAATATAGTAGGTCATGCTATGGGGTATGTTTACTTTGATATTACTGTACTTGCACTGCATTTGCTTGAATTAAATCTGTAAGCCATCAGTGAATGCTTATAATTTTACTAGACCATTTTCCAAATCTCGTGCTTTTGTGTGGCATGGTGTGTGTGGTGGAACGCCTAATTGTCAGAAGCTGAAGAATATCTAGACTTCTCTGTTCACTAATGATGATGGCTTACAGTTCTGTTGCACTTCCAGACAATAAACATTTTCACAAAAGTGCAAAAGAATCAGATGGTACAATATCTAATTAGTAGTCCTGCTGCCCGTCAGTCATATGGTTTAATATGGGATGAGCTTGAGCTATCACCATACCCCCTTTCCAGCTGGCAGGATGTGAGCATATTTGGTATGGTGGGTCTGTTAGGTCACATGACATGAGGGTGATGACATTAGTGAGATTAGGCCATATGTATGTTCAGGCGATGTCTAGCATAATATTTCTGGTTGCCCAGGGTTTTCATCACCTTGACTTGTGGTGGAATGTTGGTTGGTGTACTCACTTAATGAGGGATGGAAGGAGGCACCATGTTTGCATTGTGCCAATGCAATTGCCATTGTTTTACATAGGGCTCCACCTTGTACAGCTTGGGAGGTGCTTCATTGATAGTATGGAGTATGAGAAAGCACAATGATGTGGTCACACTTGACACTAGTGTGCAGGTGAGGTTTCCAAACACATTTCAAGCTGGTGATATTCCATTTGCGGGTGTGGCATTACTCAGCTAAAGGAGCTGTTCCTGGAATTATAAAGTCTATAAAAGCCCATAGAAGTCAAATTAATAATTTTATTGGATTACACCATGAGGCCACAACAGCTGAAAATCTTGGGTTCCCACTCCAAAAAATATAAATGCATCAGATCTCGTTCATTCAGTTACAAGACACTTGCTTTCTAATACGCTTGCTGATGCACAACTTGTACTGAACAAAGTAGAAAGGGCGCTGTTAAGGAGGTTTGAGGTTGTACACCTGGCTATGTGAGTTAACCTAGATGCGGCTGTTACTTTGGGGCTATTATGGTGATGATTGATATCACTGGTGTGATGTGGCATCCCTTGGATTTAAGAGACATTGGTGAAATTAGCTGTGATGAACAGTATTCCACTATTCAACAAAATTTGCCATGTATGGGTGGGTATACCAAACTGCATAAATACATTGGTTAGATCTTTTGGTGTTGTCAGGACTGGGAAATGAAGAAAACTGGTGGACTTCCAGCCAATATATAAGCTGTTTTCTATCTCGGACAAATAGATCAGCTGATGTGACCTCAAGTGGTCAAGGATTATCCCAGTTAGCCCAATATATTCCTTCGGTTGGATCAGAGTGGTGGGACATGGCGAATCTGACCTAGGCGAAAGTGCCAAGTGGCTTAATTTGGTTTATCTTAGACTGTGTAATCTGTGAGTGCTAAAGCCAGCCTTTGAGATGACCCTGTATATGGACCCGGATTGCATTGCAGCCATTGTACTGCATGTGGTTGTAAAGGTTTACACTGATATGTCTACATTTATCATTGTCCCCATAGGTGCGATATAGTCTTCTTGCTTCCACTGAGGTTATTTAATTCACATTTTGCTTGATTGTTAAAAATGGTTATTTTGTCTTTCAGGAAAACAATTTACAGATGTGTGGACTGCTTTACAACAGCGCTATCGCATGGAGTTAAATAAAATGAATGAAACCAATCAATCTTCCACTTGGGCCCTAATGTTAGAGATGATGCATATTCCCTTGGATCCCGATATATATCCACCTGGCAACAATCGTTTGACAACTCAATTACCAAGTAATCACTACATGCCTTTGACTCAATCGAGTATTCCAGTCCAACCAGTCAGTAACAACATTACCACATTGCCACAGATGAAACCAATGAGTAACAGCATTATCCCATTGATGGAAATTCCACAGAGGCAACCAATCAGTAACAACATTATCACATTGCCTAAGACACAACCAATCAATAACAACATTATCCCATTGATAGAAAAGCTGCCTAAGACACAACGAATCAATAACAACATTATCCCATTGATAGAAAAGCAACCAATCACTAACACTAATATCAAATTGTTACAAACAAAACCAATCAGATACAGCAATATACCATTGTTGCCAATACAACCAGCTAGTAACAACCACATCCCGTTCTTGCAAATTCAACCAGCTAGTAACAACGATATACCATTGCCACAACTGCAACCAATCATTATACCATTGCCACTAATACAACCAACCATTAACAACACTATACCATTTCCACAAGTACAACCAACCATTAACAACACTATACCATTTCCACAAGTACAACCAACCATTGACAACAGTATACCATTTCCACAAGTACAACCAACCATTGGCAACAGTATACCATTGCCACAAGTACAACCCACCATTAACAACATACCATTGCCACAAACACAACCAACCATTAACAATACTATACCATTTCCACAAGTACAACCAACCATTAACAACACTATACCATCGCAACAAGTACAACTAACCCTTGACAACAGTATACCATTGCCACAAATACAACCCACCATTAACAACATGCCATTGCCACAAACACAACCAACCATTAACAACACTATACCATCGCAACAAGTACAACCAACCATTAACAACACTATACAATTTCCACAAGTACAACCAACCATTGACAACAGTATACCATTGCCACAAATTACTATGATAGACCAACATACAATGGTACCGGTAAGGAATACAACAATAAATAAACAGCAACAAACAGAAACTAATAATAATCACCTAAGAATGAAAACACAATCCAAGGCAATTAGTCGTCAACTAATGGAACTTCAACACCTCAATGTTCAACTATCAAAACTGAATGAAAATGAAGTTCAGGGATCAGATACAAATTATGACTCTAAGTACAAGAGGACTGATTCACAACAGGTATCTCTGGATGATATTTTGCTACATTGTGAAGAAACTGAATGTCCAATACAATGTGATAATAATACTTGCGAATTTACAAATTTTTCCATGAGAAGTATAGTTCCCAAAGAATGCCACTGTGAAGAAGATTACCACCTACATAAAATAACGAAAATACTTAATCGATATGCTGATATTAAACCAAGAGATTTACTCATCCATACAGAAAATTGTATCACGTCTATGTCTAATCATGATTGCCATAATAGAGAATGCTACATTGAAGAAGATTACCAGCTTCATCAAATAACGAAGGAACTAAATGATTCTGCTGATGTTAAACCAAGAGATTTACTCAAACTTACAAATAATTATGTAGCAACTATTGACACTCTCAAACATCAATCACAGCCAGTTTCATCTGAAAGCAATCATGCTGCTTTTAGTGATTCATTCGCTTCTGATGACAATAAAATGCGGCTTTCAGGATTTTTTAAAGCTTTCGGAGATTTTGGTGATGACTGCGATGTTGATGATTTATACCATATTCACAGGACTCCTCCAGTAAGCTATAATCCATGCACCGCTTTGCCAAACAATTGTAGTGAACCAAATGTGGGGATAAATGATGGTGAGGTGGCATCATCAAAGTGGTTCGAAGTGGAAAGGTGCCCAATGGAGATTCAAGGAAATTGGCTTCATTTTTTGGAAACTGTGAAGGAAAGGCCTGCTATATGGACCAGGTGTCAACGACGGAACCATATTGTTGATCAAATACGAAGGCGTAAGGCAATTGCTGATGCAGCGAGACATATTGGAATAGGAGGTACGGTTTAGTAGAACATACGATCATTTATGTTTGAGCGTGTGGAAGCCCGACGCCGAACCCGAGGCCTTCGGCCAATGGCTTTCTAGTTTTCTAGTTGATCCAACGATCAACTGTACTGCAGAAAGGCCACCGAAACCGAAAAGTACAATATTTGTTTGCAGTGACTTATATTCATAGAGTACGTGTTTGATCCTTGTAATAAATTAAATGTAATCCGTTTATTAGGGGTTGGATGAAAACAACTCTAACCCTTCGCAAAGAAAAATTACATAATTTTTTTCTCCCAAGGACCAAAAAATGAATTTGATCGGACCAAGGTTTATTTTCTTATCGTACCAGAGATTTTTATATAAAGAGGATAACTATATTACTACATCATACCCCCAAAGGCGGCACGGTTTAATTAGCAATTGATTTCCAACTCAACAATCATAATAATGTGCTTGACCTTTGATTAACATTGTGAATTAGAAATAAAAGGGAGATATTATTACCAATTTTGCAACTTTGGAGTAGTAGTAGTCGTCGCAGTACTTTTGAGCTAATATATTAGTAGGATGTCTTTATTATGCAAATTTATTTATTAAAATATGTATTGAAGCATAACAACTAGGCCTATTAATATCAACCAAGTTCTTTATTAATTGTTTGTCTTCGTTTGAATTTACAGAATTCTATGATCTATTAAGTACCATGGCAAAATGAAGTTGAGCAGTTGCTCTATTGGTTAATTGTTGACAGTTACTACTGTGTATTTAAAGGGATGATCACTGATCATGTGTGCCTCAAGTTAATTATTACTCAGACTTAATATAATAATTAATATATTCAAACAAAACAAACGTAATTTATTATTTTAGAGAAATGCTTCTTCAGGCTGTGGAAGATGATGCGCAAATCTTTCGTTAAAGAGTTAAAGCAGGAACGTTTCGAGCCTGGATTCCAATCTGATTGGCCATATATGGATCCAATGAGATTCCTCGAACCCCATGTAATACATCGTGGTAAACCGCCCATTCCTACTTCCCCAAACTCTGTCTCCAATGTCGTCAATCTAGAATCAGTGCCACCACTTTCGTGTTCTTTAAGATCAAGAACCCTGGATAAACGTTGGCAAAGGTTCATTAATATCGCTCAAAAATATCCTGCAATATGGAAAAGCAGCTCCAAGCGTCTCAAAGAATGTGCCATTAACAAAGCTTCATCAATCCTTGGCATAACTTGTAAGTATATACAGTATATGGATATAGTGTATATATAGGATGTAAGTATATATATATATATAAGTATTTATCTACTGTAGTTTATAAATATGCTATATTGTTTGTTATTAGATAAAGATAATATTGTTAATCATACGATGTTCTAACAATGTCTAGCAACGAAATATAGTGTCTAAACACCAGCACGGAAAATTATATTAAATTAAAATCATTAATATTAAAAAAAATATTTAATTATATTAAATTTCAAACAAACGTTATCGCCCTCAGGTTTAATTAAAAACGTACGTACTAATTTTAAAATAGCAGCCCGGTAGGGCGATAACGTTTGTTTTGAATTTAATATAATGTACCTTGCCGATGTTAAACCCTATATTTCGTTGTTATTCAACACCCGCCCGTTATGTTTCATAGTAGACCACTGCGCCATGGCGCGGACATACCGCTTAATCTTTTCGTAGGTCAGGAGTGTACAAGTGCGTGCAGTATGGCAAATCTTTTGTGCCTGCCGAGTGCAAGCCTGTAAGGCAAAGAAGTAATGAATATTGCTCCGTATTAAAGTCATCCACAGCTGTGCTTTTTTAGACATTGCAGTATCATTTAGACACATTCCATTACGTTCTTAGTAATTCATAATTTGTCTTTCGTTTTCCATTCTATTTGGGCACATTTCGTTTTAGGTGTACGTTTTCAGGCACTTTGGCTAGAACTGAAGACATATTTCCTCTCCGAATTAGTAAAAGAAAATTCACCTTTGTTACCAGAGGCATCTTGGCCTTACACAGAATGGATGCGATCGCTAATCTCCTATTCCAATCCTTCTTCCCATTCTTCCCATTCGCTTTCCAAAAGCCGCTCCTGTAGATATAACAAACAGTTACGAAGATACAAATCGCACTTGTTTGGCAATAATAAACTTTCTCTGCGTCTAACATTAGAAGATAACCGTATCAAACCTGTCTCTGTTCAGTTGACAAGAATTGATATCAAAGAAGAAATGTTAATAAACCAACGGGTGTCATCAATGCCATCCGAGTCAACAATATCACCCCATCTAGCGGAAAGCGTGGCACCGAAACTAACCCAACAATATATAAACACGTTACCTGAAGTCAATGAAGATATTTTCAGCTCGTCATCAGAGGAAAATTACTCAGATAAATCTTGGTCTCCAGATACAACTAACTCAGATATAAGTTTTTCAACGGATACATCTAATTCAGATATTGGCGAAATTATTTCTGATTCCCAATTGGACAGCTCCGACATTGTTTCTGATTCCCAATTGGACAGCTCCAACATTGTATCTGATTCCCAATTGGACAGCTCCGACATTGTATCTGATTCCCAATTGGATAGCTCCGACATTGTATCTGATTCCCTATAGGACAGCTCCGACATTGTATCTGATTCCCAATTGGACAGCTCCGACATTGTATCTGATTCCCAATTGGACAGCTCCGACATTGTATCTGATTCCCTATAGGGCAGCTCCGACATTGTATCTGATTCCCAATTGGACAGCTCCGACATTGTATCTGATTCCCAATTGGACAGCTCCGACATTGTATCTGATTCCCAATTTGAAAGCTCTGAAATGAAGTCAGATTGGCATTTGGACGGCTCCAAAATTGTGTCTCATTTCCCTTTTTCGATGTCCAAGTTTCTAGAGAAGGGTAGTTCCACCTATAACAAACTTGTTAGATTTGCCAATGTGGTTCGCAGTTATCCGTCGATATGACTTCCAAGATCTTTACAACGGAAGACAATGTTGTCACGTTTTTCAGCGACATTGAAAGCCACAGCCAAGCTGAACATATTAGGTAAGTTGTTGCGTTGCACACAAAGTCACGCAACTATACAGATTGACAACAAACAAAATAAAGTTAGCATGGTCTCATAATAAATAAGATATAGCATAATCGCGCAATAACAAATATAAAGTTAGCATGGTGACACAATAAACAAGATAAAGTTAGCATGGTTGCACAATAAATGTGATAAAATTAGCATGGATGCACAATAAATGTGATATGTGATAAAATTAGCATGGTTGTGCAATAAACAAGATAAAGTTAGCATGCGGTCATACAATAAATGTGATAAAGTTAGCATGGTCGCACAAAAAATAATATAAAGTTAGCATGGTCGCAGGATAAATAATATAAAGTTAGCATGGTCGCAGAATAAATAATATAAAGTTAGCATGGTCGCAGAATAAATAATATAAAGTTAGCATGGTCGCAGAATAAATAATATAAAGTTAGCATGGTCGCAGAATAAATAATATAAAGTTAGCATGGACGGTTTTAGTTTACCATACAATTTCATTTTAGTTGAGGATTTCAATATATTGCTTATAAATACAATAATCACTCTAAGTTTTGTAGCTCTCCAATATTGAGTTATTAATCTACGTTTTAACGAATTATTAATAATTGTTAATTACTTTTTAAATTAATTATTAATAATTTTATTTTTTCATTTAAATTTTTGAAATTTTTATTTTATATAAATAGGTAACATTGTAATTGCCTGTAATTATTTTATTGGTGATGTTTTTTGCTTTATTTTCCTTAGCCCTGATACCTTTTCTGTACTGTTTTTAGTGCGTTTGTTCCTTTGAACACTAACCGTTGGTAAAAGGCGTAGTATCATTAATTATTATAAACGCAGTTGGTAGTAACTGGAAACTCTGTTGTTTATTTCAGTTAAATGTTTCAAAGTAACGTGGACTAGGATGCGCGACTACTACTCAGTACAACTGAAGTTAATACGGTTGAGTTTAAAGGGAAATAAACATTATATATCCCCATGGCCGTTGTTGCCATACCTTTCCTTTCTCGCGCCATACATCAAGGCCAAACAAAGGATGCAGGAACTCTACCAATCACGTTAGATCATCCTTCATAGAAGTTCTGAAGAAGAATTGTAGACTCATAGAAACAGATCGAGTTAGTTGATTGGACAGTAAGAAGATCAGAATGCCAAAATGTGAACTGACGCAGGTTGTGTGTGCTAATAGACTATTTATAATTCAGTGGTTATTTTCTGATTGTGTTCTAATTGACCACATGTTTAATATATTATAGTTTTATTATGATTAAATACAAACTAACTCAAAATTTATATACAATATTAATATGGGTGTAAACGTTACGCCCATGCCTAAAACCCATGCTCAAACCCAAAACGCATGCTCAAAACCCAAGACCCATGCCCAAAGCCCATGCTCAAAACCCATGCCCAAAACCCATGCCCAGCCCAAAACCATACCCAACCCAAGTTAGCTTATAGCCCATGTTTATGGCCATAAAATAACTGGAGGCTTCCCCGCTTAGAAGGCCAAGTATTTAGTACTGCTGTACTGTTGTTAGTGTTTTATTAATTTTTTTAATAGTGACAAATAAATACTCCAAAAATACTTTTAAACAGATCTGGTACAGTACAGTGGCTTATGCTGTTATGAGCCAATATACTGTAGCTTCTCAGCAATATCCGGTTGACTTTAATTGGCCTACTCTATTACTGTATTACGTAAATATTCTATTTAAGCTAATTACTGTAGGGTATTCTCTAATGAGTACTCTATTGTGTGGTGATTAGAATCGGATACCATACGAGACAATCATAGATTAAGATAAGACTCTATGAACAGCCCCAAAAGGAATTGCTAGATCGAGTGATCGAGACCAGAACAGCTCCAGCCAACAGGCGGGATAAAATTATTTACTCGTGTTGGTGATACTTTGTGGGAAGAGTGGGATACTCGTTCGACCGAGTATGGGTTGTTGTGAAGGATTCAACTTCTCACGAATCCGTCAATTCGGATGTGGCTACGCACCTACCACATTCACCGATCGGGCACTCAGTATTCAGTAACTGATAACGCTACCATCTATAATACAGTACTAGATGGTCGTCGTTGCGGTGAATTCCGTCAGCCCTAAGCCGAGCCGAGAGTCTCATAACCTAGACGAGTTTCCCCCAAGGCAACGAATGGTTGATCATTATTTTCTCCGCTGCTCTGCGTCATTCCAGCATCCTTTTTCTTCCAATCACCTTGGAAATATACTGTCACTAAACAGAATAACTTTTTCTATGTATAGAAACAGGAAACACATGAACCGTCAGTGGTACATGTGCTGTGCTAGGTGGGCGTTAGGACATTGGGCGATTGCCGGGCACGATGTATCAGTAATGTGTAACAGATACTGTATATCTGTAATCTTGATGCCCCATCCAGATATCGCCAATAAAGCAGCTATTTCTGTTATTGTACGTTCTATTCTGATGTGCGCAACCATATGAACAATAAACAAAATGGTTTTGTAATAAATAATACCATGTAATAAACATAGTTTTATAATTATTCTAGGATCGGCATGCTGCATTGCAGCTGCATTTTTAAGAATGCAATGTATATTTATAATTATAAGCGTGGGTTTTGGGCATGAGTTTTGGGCATGGGTTTTGGGCTTGGGCTTTGGGCATTGGCATGGGGTTTGGGCATGGGTCTTGGTTTTGGGCATGGGTTTAGGGCATGGGCATAACGTTTACACCCTATTAATATACAGTAGTATCATTTATTTGGCAATAACGTAACTATAAAAGGGGCTAGTGAATGAACCGCGTGGACAACCAAAGGCCAACTAAAAGTAATCAATTTTGAAGCTGTTACAAAAACTTTTTTATTTATTTGGTTAAAGTGTTGACTACAAAACTTGTGGATCAGAATTTTGAATTTCTTAAGGTAAAGCATTCAAAACGTTTCCTTTTCACTGTTTGGAGGTACTGTACCAAATTTGGAATTTTTCTGCCAAAACGTTTTTAAGCTGCAGAAGTTTCATTCCAAAGCCACAATTTAAAATTTTGATTCACAAGATTTATGTAAAAAAAAGTGCTGAATGAATCCAATCCTCTGAAGCTAATTTCAAGAAATTGTGCGGGAGGAGTAGATGTTTTTTAACATTCTGTATTTATGAGATTGCCACACAAGAGGGTTCACGAAAAATAAAAAAAAAATGTGTTTACTACTTGTGATTTACTTCAATGTTATATGTCCCTCTAGCTAGCCCATGTTAATGATAGTGTTTCTGGTTCATTGTTTTGGCTTGGACGAGGCTCTGTCGAAAAACGCGTCCTTGATAGCAGTAAAGGAGGGTCTACCTCTACACTACCCCAACTTAACAGCAATATTTTACACTATCGAGAAATAACAAGTTTAGTTTAATTCTAGTCGAGATTTATTTAGTTATTGAGTCTGATTCCTAATCCCAATCCTAGACCCCCGCTCCAACAGGGTCGTGGCCCGCCCATGGTGTTAAGACTAAGGTGAGGGATGTTCCTAGCGAGTGTAGACTAGTTTCGTTTAATTCTAGTTGAGATTTATCGAGTTTCAGTTTCGGCCAATCAGAGCGTCCCAATCCTAGACCCCCCCCCCCCCCCCCCGGCCCAACCGGGTCGTGGCCCACCAAGGCGATCTTTGTAAGTATTCCAGTCAGGAACCCATGAGTCGATCCCAGCAAACAACCCTACTAATTATAATATTAATAATAATAATTAATATTGGTTATTTATATAGCGATTTTCTACGCTCAGCATACTCAACGCGCTTTTATTATCATTACCCCAACAAAGCCAGGTGCTAGGGCCTACAGCTACAGATTAATATAGATATGAAAGTATGAGCTAGTCTACATTACCGGTATCAATTAAGAAACATTAAAATATAGAAAACAATACACCGATACATGAAAGCCACAGATAATTGAAAAACTAATATCATAAATATATTCGCCAACGTTTTTTCCCCACATGGGGTGCATGTTTATCCGTTCTGGTTACAGCTATGCCTGTATGCTATGCTATCATTAACATTAAACATTAACAACATGCTGACATGGCTTACGCTAGCGAAGTCTGGATTTACCAGTTTACTGTGTGCCAACGTGACAGTCCTTTCTTCAGTACAGCAGTACACAGTACTGCAGTACAGCAGTAGTCCTTCATCCTTGCTTGTACTGTTGTACTACTGTACTACAGCTACAGTACTGCAGTAGGCCTAATACAGTAATAGGCTATTACAGTATTACCTACATGACCTATATACCGTACCTGTACTGTATTTTTCTCCAGTTCTGTAAATTGCTAATTACCTACTCCTACTGCTGTACTGACCTAGGTAGGTACTTACTGACTTATACTTCAGTACTTAACAGCTTAGTTATATTCTAATCTCATGAGACAGGGGGGAAACTGGACGCAAAACCGGCCTTGGCGAATTAATATCCCGCCTCAATGTCAGTTAAATTCTCAATTTAGTTAAATTCTCAATTTAGGGAAAGGAGCAGGTTACAGTCATGTCACGTTATTTTAACCAAAACAATACAGCAATAAACTAAACACAATCTGACAATAGAACAGGTTACAGTTTTATTTTTGAGAGTAATCAGCTGTTATTCAATTATTTGCGTCGAATTTCCCCTGACTGCCTGAAGAGGGATGCATTTTTATTGCGTCCAGTTTCCCCCCTATCTGAATCTCATAGGCCTATACAGCTAGGCCTATACAACTCGCCGATGACTCCAATATCCTGGCTGCGCACGACAACGTCGGGAAACTGTCTATAGCTCTGTCAACAACTCTGACCAACGTATTCAACTGGGCGACTGATAACAGATTGAGTCTGAACTTCAAAAAGACTACTGCTGTTGTTTTTGGAACACAAAGTAGACTGGCGGGAAATAATGAATTGAAGGTTACATGCAATGGTCTGCAAATAGAACAAAGGAAAACCATAAAGTATCTGGGCTGTCATCTAGATATGGATTTGTCAGGAAACTCGATGGCATCACATGTAATAAAGAAAGGTAATAAAAACCTTCGTTTTTTATACAGACAAGGCGGGGTCCTAGACACCCAATTGAGAAGGCAGCTATGCAATACCTTAATCCAACCGCATCTGGATTTCGTAGCTTCATGCTGGTATCCTAGCACAGCGAAAAGTCTAAGGACCCAACTTCAAGCATTGCAAAGGAAAAGTATTCGCTTCTGCCTCCGTCTCCCTAGCAGACAGCATATATCACAAGAACATTACAATCAACTGTCTTGGCTACCAGTAGAATGGCGCATCAACCAACTAATTGCAACGCACGTGTTCCGCATCACGAAATCGCTCTCACCACCGTATCTCTCCTCCCTAGTACAATTTAATTCCGTATCTATTAACCTCCGAGGCGGCAATACACGCGCAGTCGTCCCGTTGCGGCGCACAGCAACGGGTTGCGAATGTTTTTCATTCATGGGGCCAACGATATGGAACTCACTACCTCCAGACTTGCGCAACGCGGTCTCCATAGAGTCCTTCAAACACCAAGTGAAAACACATTTTATGGGTAAATTAACTCGGAACGAAGAAGTGGTATGGCAATATTGAAAGGCATTTGATTCATTTTGTAAACGTATATTTTATTTCGTACTATTCCCTTTATTGTCATCTTGAAATACTATAATACTTCAGGAATGTAATACGAAACTATATTTTCAAAACATAATAATTTAAACAAAACTCTATTTAAACAGTATTAACAGTACACTACACAGTACTATGATTTTAAAGAAAATATTTTTAAATATAAATTTGGCAAATAGTATTAAATAATAAACGTATTTTTAACTTTTAACCGCCCAGTAATAAAAACCTATAGTTTTTCTTTTTTATTTCATTAATTTTATCCTACTACTTATATCTTATGCCGACCAATTATTTTATTTTATCATGTTAGACAGACTTGTTAGTGACGGATTTCTTTGCTTTAAAAAAACCAGACCTACAAGGGGACCCTCATGGAAACGAGGTTATACCTCATGAGGCTATCCTCTACACCAAGTAGTAGCTTGACAAATTTTTAAACTTGTAAATATCACGTACCTAATGTTTTTACTTCATATATCGCCTACCGGTACTGTAAATATCTAATCGGATCAATTGTGCATATCTCTGTATCTTTACTTATTGTGCCTTGTGATGTATGCGATCGTTGATACTGTATCTATGTGATCTTCTTACGTATTATTGTGTATTTTACTCCAGTATCAGTTATATTTTAATGAGTCTTTGGTGTAAATAAAAAACTTCAACTTCAACTTCACAACAATAGAAACGGAAGCAATACAGCAATACAGCAATAGCTCAATTGATAGGCCTACGCCTACCGACCTACGGTAGTGCTAAACTCTAAACAGCTAAATAATCAGTCCAGCAGTAACCAGTACTGCAGTAACAAGAGAGAACCAGATTTCCTCGAAAATGTCAATAATATTTCATGTTCCCGTGGTTTTGCTACTTATCATTTCCTGCAACATATATTCTGTGACATCATTCTATGTCCCTGGCGTTGCCCCTTACGACTACACTGACGATGAAGAAGTTAAAGTAAAGGCAGTTAAAATGACCAGCTCTAAAACCCAACTCCCTTACGAGTACTACTCTTTGGGCTTCTGTCAACCCGAGAACGACCTAGAATACATTTCTGAGAATCTAGGCGAAATATTACGTGGCGATCGCATAGTAAACACGCCCTTTAAGATAAACATGGCCAAAAGCGTTTCTTGCGCGACAGCTTGTAAATCTGGCACGGTAACTTTAAGCGACTCTCAGACAATGTTGTTTATCAACCGAATTAAATTCGAATACTACGTTCATCTGATCGCGGATAACCTGCCAGTAGCGACACCCTTCCGTATTCTGGAATCGGAACGAAGTGAATACGAGATGGGCTATCGATTGGGTTACTATAGCGACGACGACAAGTATTACCTGAACAACCACTTGGACTTCTCCTTGCGGTTCCATCCCCTAGAGGACGGGAAGTTTCGCGTCGTCGGGTTCGAGGTTTATCCGACGAGTATCGGGAAGTCGGAGTACAAGTCGTTGAAGGAAGGATCGTGCGAGATTCCGGATGGGTTGGGGGATCGCGGCACCGACGTAGAGGCGCAGCAGTTGGTACACGGGATGGATAACGTGGTAGGTTACCTTTTACACCCCCCCCCCCCCTCCCTAGCATTATTGACATATTCGGGATTTCCTCGCGTAGAATACAGTAAAACTCAAAACAACATTTTTCCAATAATTGTTCAGCTGATTAATATGAGTTTATTTTCAAGGTCTCTGACTTCTGAACTCCACCCAAATGCAGATATTTTAGATTGATTGAACATTGAGAAATATTATTGTGGAGGGCAGGGAGAATCTTATTTCCCAAAAGTATTTTTCTTATTTCCCAAAAGTATTTTAGCCTGATTGATATCTATAATTTAGTATATTTTTGTAAAATAATCAATAATTGTCTTGTCAAAATGCCTAAGTTCTTATATAATTGTACGATTCCACACTATTCCAATGTAACCATTTTTTATCTTATGTTGGTAAGTGGTGTGAACTAGTGTTGTAACGGGATCGGGATCCAATTTTCGGGATTCGAGATCGGGATTTATTATTTTATTGCGACCACACTCATCCAAAACTTAAACTAGCTATCTCCCCTGCCATCTTTATATGAGTAAAAAAACTTTTGAGAAATCTCAAGTTCTCAAAATGCGTAGATAAGATGTATAAACATGTCCACTGACGTTTTTCAAATGGTTCACAGACAGTAATCGCAGGTGTGTATTTCATTTCACATACGTCTGTACGTGTTTAATATAATTTCTGCAACATTTTTAATATATCTACAGCAGTCTGACTTATAAAAATGTTTTATCATATTCAATAAACAGCAACAAGCAGTGTTTCTATTATTTATAATATATATAGTCAATTTCAATTATCTCAATGACTTTAATATACTATCATAATTTTAATATATTTAATGAATGAACTTCAGATATAAATTCAGATTCAGAAATCAGTTATAAATCATGTGAATTAATCTATCCTTCATTAATCATTAGTAGGGATGTGGCGAATATCCGCATCCGCATGATTTCCGCATCACCCATGGCATGCGGATGTTACATGCACTATTCAAGTATCCTGTCGGAAGGCCCAGCAACCACTCAATTATATTTTCAATAATAATTACTTTTTCCCTTATGAAATTTTTTTTATTTTATCTTAAAATTACACTAACACTCGACGGGAAAAATATAAAAAAATGTTTGTTGTATTATTGTTTTGTTATATTATGTCCAATTCTGTTTTTTAACCTTAGACTCTTGTTAGTTTATTAATTTAAGATTATAATATAATATTATAATGCTGGTATAACCTTGATGTAAAAGGAAGGCCAGGCAAAAATATACATGTTTTAATAGACATCCGATAATAGACATCCCGTGTGGATGTCACCTCAGACATCTGCATCCGCGGATGTTAAAAATAATATTAATTTATTATAATTTATAATATTAATATTAATTAAAAATATGACATTCGCAACATCCCTAATCATTAGGGATGTGAGTTTTACGGAAATATGTTTTTTCGAGGAAATTCCCGGAAAAGTATACTTCACCCGTAGTTACGAGTTACGACCACAAGATCCAAGTCACCGAACCACTTCAACACCACTAAGCAGGAATCAGTTGTTTCTAGTGTTAACTCTAATTGAGTTTTCCTATATAGTTACAGTAATAATGAAATTGACAAAACACTAAGTCCTTATCTTTTTTTCAGTTGAAATCTTATTATTATTACTATTTTATGTAATTAATATGAGTATATTTTATGTAAATATTTAGGCCTACTATTAAAACTAAACTTTATATAATAAATTAATAAAATAGGAAATTCCCGGATAAATGTCTAGGATATTACCTTACATTTCCTGACTCTATCATCTTATCAATCATCCAATGAAAGTCCTCCAAAATATTTGTTTTTGATAAATATATTATTTTTTTATTGGCAAAAATTGTACATTTTTATACAATTTTACAAGTTTTAAGCTATATAAATTCGTATTTAGCAAATCCCGATACATCGGGAGCGGGATTTTCTATCGGGATCCCGATTTTCGGGATCGGGATCTCGTTGCAACACTAGTGTGAAGAATGGCCGCGATACGAAGGGTGAATTTTCACAAAAGACACTTTGTGAAACATTTAAATGAAAAATGTTAAATGGAACATATCTATAAATATGGCCGTCTTACTCTTAACTAGTTAATTTCATTTCATTCGTGCACGCACGGTCACGCCGGCATTTAATAATATCATCAATATAAGTAAAAAATCGTTAAAAACACTATGCACATAAATGTAGCTACTATTTATAGAACAATAATTGTTGTAGAGTATCACAACAAACAAGATTCAAAATACACACTTAATTAAATGGTACAGTACCAATCACAACCCATAAAAATGGCATTTAAGCACAATAAACAGTTGTTAAATATTACATATTTGAAAGTTGTGTAACCATTTGTAGTGAAGCAATAGTGCAATTTAACAAATGGGGTGTCTTATCAAACAAAATAATCCATAATAATATTCCAGTAGGGCTATTAAAAATTAAATTGAAATAAAATTAGACTCGATTAAAATATCGTAAAATCCTGTCATGTTTTCCAGAGAAAGTGATACCAACAAGGTCATAAGTCATTCTGATTCAATATTTAAGATATCCTCTATGAGTGGTAGCTCAGTTCAG
This sequence comes from Nemertoderma westbladi, assembly GCA_032718475.1. Classification (NCBI taxonomy): domain Eukaryota; kingdom Metazoa; phylum Xenacoelomorpha; order Nemertodermatida; family Nemertodermatidae; genus Nemertoderma; species Nemertoderma westbladi. Next base: position 1,807 of record JAUCBJ010006377.1, on the reverse strand, counting down.
GTCAGGCGGGGTAGCTCAGTTGGTTGAGCGCCGGGCCTGCAATCTATTGGTTGTAGGTTCAGCCCCGCCAGGGTCCACTCAGCCTTTCATCCACTGGGGTCGATGAAATGAGTACCAGTTAAATTACTGGGAGCAAATCTTGGGATAGGAGTAGCGCCCACCCCTACCCTCGGGTAGAAGCTATTGAAAGAGGAGCCTTCGGGTCGCCTCCGGCTTCGGCCGACTGTTTGCTTTGCTTGCTATGAGTGGTGTCCCCATTTCCAGCCGAGACATGAGAGATTTAAAATGATAACTAAAGTTCAATAAAAAAGAGTTAGTTGTGTTTAACATGGTACCGCAGACCCGGAGTGTACTACCAATGCCACTGTACTTTACACCATTGTCATTTAAACACAAAGCTACAATCAAGGCCGATTGAAGTCTTGTGTTAGGACAGTTCTTTATTCTAAAGAGTAATCCCACAGAGGCCCGAACGGATTCCTGTGGCAAGGGTCGCACCCCCAGAAGGTCATAGATTGCGTAGTTACTAACATAGCTGCCGACATGCAATAAGCGTCTGAGGACACGCCGATGCAAGGCATCAATGGACTCCCGTTCAGAACTAGAAATCGAGCCCATTACAAGGCGGGTAAAGAAGAGTAGCCGAGGCTCAGCCACAGCTCCACAGTGTAGCTATGGTATCTATGCTTACCACCACCTTGTTGTCCAACCCTTCCTATAAAATAAACTTGAGAGGAGTAATAGTTCTTGGCGAATATCGCAAACAATATCATTGTCTTAGCCAAAGATTTTTATCCCAAGGTCATGTGTCGACCCCGCATAATATTGCAGCCGTTGATTATTATGCTGCTGTGAATGTCAACATCCATCGGTTTGCCTTTAGGCTCCCGAACGACCCAACAGGTTTTGGAATCTTCAATGTCCAAAGAAATATTTGAGTTGAATAGTTGAGTTTCAAATTTCAGGCAATACGAAAAGGATTTGTAGAAAATATGGGTTCCGTGACTTCTTATCGGCCCTGAAGAATAATAAATAATTATAATTTATAATTTTTATATGAACTTGTTATATGTGTTGTAATTATTATTATATTAAATTTTTTATCGGGAACATTCAATTATTTAACATTGAATAAGACAGCATCAGGATTTGATGGTTGAAGACAATAATTGGAATAGCAGTTTTTGAATAATGAATATTAAGCAACTAAAAGGTACAAATTTAACAATAAAATTACGTATTACATGGTGAAAAAAACGTGGAATATTTTATCCAATTTTCTTAAAAATAATCGTGAATAGTGCAAAAAAGCTTACTACCACATATATTTTATTAGTCGCGTGCACAGTGGCACAGCACCAGACAGGCTGGCATTTAATATAATATAATGATAAAATTTCAAATAAAATACGGACATATAAAACGCACATGTTTAAAGTCGACTCGGAATATATATATCTATAGCAACATCAAACTAATTAATATATACAGATAATCAGGTCACTGCACTCAGCTGATTAACAACGAGGGCTATGTGACCAATATACTCATTAAAACTGACCATTAAAAAATAAGAAATAAAAAGATCTAAAAGATACAGACAATCCGGTCGCTGCACTCTGCAGATTAACGAAGGCTATAGGACCAATATACTCATTCATTATAAACAATATATCACCATTGCCAGGTTGAAAACAGTTCAAAAGATATTTGTAACTTTAAGCCCAACAATCAGGTCAAAAATATTTGGAACTTTGAGATTTATCAAATTGTAGTAAAATTACTATACCTACCCCCCCCCCCCCCC
>JAUCBJ010006376.1:0-30303 GCA_032718475.1 Nemertoderma westbladi | reverse complement strand
TTATATAGTACTGTCAGTCGAATAATACATTAGGCTTACATAGCAATAAAATTAAACCGTCGAACCCAATCTCCCGGGAATATCCAGCGGGTGAATGGTCGCGCACGGATTGGTTTCGACTAGTGTAGTGAATCAAATACTTGTCATAGACTAAAAACTGATTTAATATCTAGAAGACATCTTAATTTGGTGGGTTAAACTGCCAAAGGTCTGAAAGCGCGAACATTAAAGGATATAGCTTCCTTGTTGCAGTAAGCAATAAAGTTGAAAGTACCGGTCAACCGGTAAACCTGAACCGGTACATTCTGTAGGTCCAGTAGGCCTAGCTGTTCTAACCGGTACTTCAGTATAAGTACACTAGTATTATTCGATTTGATTGTTGTATACCGGTAGGCTGTTTAGGGGATTAGGGATTGATCACCCCTTATTCCTTTATATGGTTTACTTATTTCTGTCAAGTTTTATTTATTTGTAGGCCAGTATTGAACAGAAGGCGTGTAAGCCTGATCAGATTGTACAGACGATTTGTAGGCTGAGCTGTTGTCTGATTGCTGTTAAGTCCGAACGAATTGCAGTGTGTGTAGATCACCTGTCCGATTAAGTACGATTAGGCAGTAGGGGCAGCGAACGCTGTAAGGTAATCCCCCAACTAAAGAATAAGTCGCACTACTGGGTTAGAGCGCATACTCCCTAATCATTTCGGAGTCTGCATGTCCTGTGGTTTATTTAGGCTTGAGAGTGGTCTGCCATCGTTTAGTCTGTACTTTGTTTGTGTAAGTCTGTACGGGTAGCGTATAATTTTATTTAGATAATTTGTAGGCTGGATAGTTGTCTGGCTGTTATTAGGTCTGAACGGATTGCCGCGTGTGTAGATCATCTGTCCGATTAAGTACGATTAGGCAGTAGGGGCAGCGAACGCTGTAAGGTAATCCCCCAACTAAAGAATAAGTCGCACTACTGGGTTAGAGCGCATACTCCCTAATCATTTCGGAGTCTGCATATACCGTAGTTTGTTTAGGCTTGATAGTAGTCTGTCAGTGTTCGGTCTGTATTTTGTTTGAGTAGTTTGTACGCGTAGCGTAATATTTATTATTCAGAGTTTATGCGATTATCCGCAACATTCATTCCCCAAGTTTGTTCCTACAGTAATTGTGTTTGTTATACATACCGCTATAGTTAAATTAACCCCGGTACTACACGGGCTGCTCGGCGTAGGTAAAGACTGGTGATTTTGTGCATCGGTCACTCCAGCAGATGCCGTGGTTCTTTTAGCTGTTCAAGTATATTTAACTACTGATTATCTGTTGTACAAGTACTCGTACCTAATTTAGGGTTTAGTGTACAGTGCTTTCCGAAGTAATTATTGTAGACATTATATCTGTGTTGTAAAGTGGTTGATAGGCACATTCGATTAGCTCTATTAACTTCTAGGTAGGAACACTCCGTGATACATAACGTAGAACCTATAGCGATACGGCTATAGGTCGTCAGGCGGTGGTATTTTCCTATCTAGACAACGCAGTGTATTTACTACTACTTATTATTTCAAATACCGTAGTACCCTGTCCGTAGTAATAACCAGTTTTCTAACCCTTTGTTAGGCTGGTTTGTAGACTTCTTGTAAAAAATACCCTAAAAATTCGTATTTTGTGTTTTTTGTAAATTTTTGTGTTTATCTAGAGATTGTAATCTCAACCCGAATCGTACGTAATTTGTAGTATTAAGTAACTTAGGTAAATTAGAATTGTTTGTTTTAGTGTCCTATAAGTAACACTTCACTGAAAGCGCACCGCTTTGTGTAGTGATTACTCCCCAGAAATAATAACATTTATTTCAAATATTGACAAAACCCATTAAAACGGGTATATATATATTATAAATCAAATCTAACGATTTATAAATAGTAGGCCTACCATACAACCATTAGGTCTCAATATCAGTTGGACTACTGTTCAAATAACGGTAATAAAGTAAGTAAAGTAACAAAGTAACCCTAAAGTTCAGAAATTCAATTATTTAAAATAATTGATATACCGGTATTTACGATAGGCCTATTATCTTTATTTCTGTAAATTTAGGCTGAAATTATACCGGTACTTGTAATTAATTCTAGTCCAGAATTATATATACTACAAATTGTAAGCTGTATACCGGTATTCCCGATAGGCCTATTATATATTTATATATATTTGTGCTAAAATTATACCGGTATTCTGTGATAAACCTAGTCTGTAATAATACTTATATAGTTATATATACTATAAGCATACCGGTATTCTAATATATTATATATATCACGCTACACTGAGTAGCAGTATCGGTAATTAATTACTGGGCTAGCAGTTAATACTGAATTACTAGACTTGCTTAGACTGTAATATAGCAGTAGGCATCCAACTGTACAAACAAATATGTCTGACACAAGGCAAACTCTGTCAGATAGTCTCCTAGAAACAACAGTCTGTTTATCAGATAGGAGTATAGAGAGTCCCAGACCGAGGTCTGAAACCCCTCCTACTGTAAGAAAGACAACCCCTACAGTAGCTGTGTCAGAACCTAGGTTAGTAGAAGCAATTTCGCAATTCGCGAAGTTAGTGAAGCGCCGTAGGTCTATCATCGGTACTCGAGCCCAAGTTAAGCGGGACCAAGAAGCAGTGGAACCGCAACAACCCGCGAGCCAGGGACTTACTTCTCAACGGCCCGATAGCTCCAGTAGTTCGGATACTGTTGAGTGGACGCCCGAACGCGGAGCGAAGATGGCGGATAAGGTTTATGATGAGCGGCCAACCTATGAAGAATCAACCGACGCCACTTCTTCTCAAGAAGAAAGCGAAGTGACAGCAGAGAAACCGCATAAGAGGGATGCTATTGACATCTATCTGTCAGACTATCAACGCTTTGTAGGAGATGAAGAGTTGAGGAGAAGGCTGGAGGGGCTTAGCCCTAATAGTGAAGGAACCAAGCTTGTGCTGGACGCAATTGATGCGGAAATGTTAGCGGCGAACCAAGCTAAATTTGATGAACTCCTCCGCATCAATAGAGTTCAAGAAGAGCAAGTAAAGAAAAAACTAATCGAAAGCAGAAAGACAGCAGCAGCGGCAGTAGCAGCGGCAGAGGCAAAAGCGGCAGCGGCGGAAGCGGAAAGAAAGATAGCGGTGGCAGAAGCAGAACGTAGAGCGGCGGAAGAAATCACCCAATTAGAATTGGAAAACATTCAGGAGAATCAAGACTGCATAAATAAACAGTTAACAGCTAGTAATATGCAGATGATGAATCGATCTACTCCCAAAAGACAGAGTTATACATCATCTGAAGGAGGCGATACCACCGATACTGAAGGCAAAGGAAATCGATCTCGCCTAAGCAGACGTAAAAGAACATTCCACCGTCAGAAATTGCCTGATTTGCCTCCAGCTGTTAGAAGGCAACTAAATAACACCAACTTAGGTAGTACAGAGCCCACAGACCAAATAATTAAAATAAAAAGACTCCCTACTATAGTAGATGAGCCTGAAATAGGTAGGCCTGTTCTTGAAATCACCCCTACGGTAATAGATACACCTGTGCTCCCTGAAGCTACCTATAAATTCCCTCTACATAGCACTAAGCTACCTGTGCCCCGTAGAACTGCCCGAGAGACAGTTCAGGTCCTGGACCCCGAGCGAAATATTCCGAATTTGTTGCCCGTTGTCCCTTGTCTGCCCGCTACGACGTTGGCGGATCCCGTTTCGGCGGTTGATTGGGTAGACGAGAGACGGCGGGGGATGGATATTCTCCTCGGAGAGATGAAGGAGAATCGGATACGCTCCTCCCAACAGGTCCGAGAGTTGGAAGGGACTGTCCAACATTTAAAGGGAACAGTGAGGGAAAGCAGGTTAGAGTTGCAAGAAGTGCAGCAAAGTATCGCGTTAGAACGCGATAAATTAGTAAACTTAAAAAAGGGTATACCACCAACCTCTGTAACAATGTGTCAACCCGTTAGGTCTGAAGTATCTCATGCGGAAGGTGTGGAGCCTACACGCATCTATACTGCTAGCGAAGTAGAAACTCCTATAGTGAACCCTATTAAGGGTAATTATAGACCTGTTGATAATGATATTCCCTATAGAACTGATCATAATCCGAGAAATTTATATACCGATAACTCGATATTAAATAGCACGATGGCCCAAGAAAGTTTTACGCGTCAAATGGCTAGAACCGAAGCCCGGCAAGCGGTAAAGGTTGGAGAGATCGTCAAGTTCAATGGAGATGAGATGAAATGGTTACCTTTTAATGAATATTACAAAGATAACATACAGAACTCTGTACTATCTAATGGAGAAAAACTTAGATACCTCATCGAGTGCTTGGAAGGATCTCCCAAGTTAATGGCGTTAAAGTTTATTGGACATCCAGACGGATTAAGACAAGTTTGGGATACACTAAACATCAGGTATGGTAATAGGAATAATATCGCTGGGTACTTGTATGCCAAGTTAGTAGCGCCCCGAAAGTTTATTAGTAGCGGAATTATCGAGTTTTCCGATGAGATCCAGGAGATCTGCAGACAATTAGACTGGCTAGGTAAGTCTCATGAGTATCAGAACACTATGGTTATTAGAGCAGTGGCTTCTACTTTACCTAAAGGTGGAGTAGGCACACGCTGGGATAAGAAGGTGTTATATATGATGGAACAACAACGACGAGACCCTACCATGACTGATCTCATGTCATTCTTAGATAGAGAAGTGAAATTACAGCTCCTAAGGCAGTCCAGAGAGAAGACATTGGAAAACAAGGTAAGTGAGAAACCCGTTTCTAGGAGAAGGGTAACACCAGTATGTTATACCGACGACGGTGAAAGCCAAACCTCTCAAGGAGAGGACAGCGGGAAAGACACTGACAGACCTTATTATGTCAATAAAATGCCTAAAGAACAGGTAAGTAAATCCAAGTCTCGACCCAATGACAGAAGGGAACCGGTACAAAAAACCCCTCCTACGTCTCCTAAAGGAATTCAGGTGAGAAAGCCCGAGGAAAGAACAAGTGTGCACCACATAGCACAGGTTAAAGTAAGTAACATCAAGCCGAAATGTGTGCTGTGCGACGGGCCCCACCGTTTAAATGCGTGTGATAAATTCCTGAGGAAATCACCCGAGGATAGACGTGAAGTCATGTGGGATAAGCGGTTGTGTTATAATTGCCTCAGACGAGGACACCAACGGCGAACCTGTAACTCCGACGCAAGGTGTGCAAAGTGCGGCGCAAAACATCATATCTTGTTGCACACGGAATTCGAACGAAACAGCCCGAGTCAGGTAAGTGAGTCCGAACTACATGTCCAATTCAGTGATGTGAACGACACTGATCAATCTGAGATGGAAGGATTCTATACGGACGAGTTCTCCGACCAAAACGAATCCTGTTACCTAATAAACACCACCGCAGTGTATCGAGCACTCATGTATGAGAAAGACACAGACAGCGACCTTACCTTAACTACTTCCGATCAACAACCATCTTGGAAAGCGCCAACTTCCAATATAGGAATCCGAGAGTTTCCTGTGGTGCAGGTAAGGGTGCACGGACCTAAACGGAGTTATGTAGTGAACGCCCTCCTGGACTCCGGCAGCACAGGAACATTCATCGATAAAGAGCTAGCCGAAGATATATTTGCTGGACAACCCAAGTTCCAAACTAAGCTCAACATGTCAGGCATTATGCAAGTTTGGAAATCTACAATAACAGCTGATTATTGTGTAGGCGCGTTGTCCACCCCACAAGACGAACTAGGAGAACATAGCATAAGGTCAGTGAAAATGGTGGCTATAAAGAACTTCGCTACTACTCAAGCAGACCTTTATAATTGGGACGAGGATGAGAGCATCCAACATCTTAACATACCTCGATTCCAGACTGATTATCCTGGAGTGCAAATACTCATCGGCCAAAACGCGCATGAGGCGCTGGAGACATTAGAGAAACGGCCTGCTCAACCGCAGCCCCTACAGACCTATGCGGTAAGAACTAGAGTAGGTTGGTACCTTACTGGACCTTCCCGTAGAACGCTCAGGGAAAGACTGCTTCAAGATCGTGTCTGCCAGGTGCGTGAATGGGAAGATGATACTAGTGAGGGAGACGACCCAACTGAGGGAACACCACACTCCTCAGATAATGACAATCTTAGCTCCAATGTAGATCAATGGAGATATTGCCCCAAGAAGTTTAATCCAACGGACATCGCTTCCAGAGGAGCAACTCCTCAAGAACTGACAGATACTATAGACAGGTTAGGTGAACCCGACTTCCTGAGTAAGGAGAATGAATGGCCTCCCCATCTTACTCCGACTGAGATTAGACCAGCCAAGGGAGCGGAGAAAGTCGAACCTGAAACCCGGACGGGTGGATCGGAGTTATTTGAACCCGGGATAGATCTGTCGGTATTACATGTTGCCAGGGACGACGCCGTGGATCTGGGCCTCCCCTCCGCGAGTGGATCCTTCATGAAGATCAGAGAGAGCGATTGGAGCTCTGGAACATCAGACGTCTCGCAGGGACTCTCACCTCTCCTGCAGAGAGCGACGGACCACTATAGCTCCTGGAATCGGCTTTGTGACGCCGTCATATACTTTGAGCGATGTTTCTATCGTCACTATTCCAGGACGAAGAGGAAACCTGGAATTGTATTCAGGATGCAGCGACTCAATCACCCAGTCGGTCGTTTGTGTTTATCGGAAGGGAATGGAGGACTCTCCGGAAACTGTGGAAGGCAAGATTCTCTTCCCACGACCACCTCCCTAATCCTTCAAACATCTAGGGACTCCATAACGTAACAACATATGGAGTGGGTGTGTGACTCTATTATTTTATATTATTATTATTATTTTTATATTTATGTATGTATTACTATGTAATTTTATTATAATCGTTTTATTTAATTTAGTAGAATATTATTTAGCGATTATTTTGTAGAATAGTGCAATATATTCGTGTTTATTACGTACGTAATTACTTATATTATATTTAGTGCGACGGCGAAGAAATAATTATTTTTCTCTTTCCTTACTGTCCGTATTATATTATAAATACGTAACTACAGTAAGATGAAATGTCTGTACTTATTAAAGTACAATAAAGCCACTACTATATTTAGTATTATTGGTAGGCAGAGTATTAGGAATGCAAAGTTCAGATCCTCGTGTCTCGGCTAAACCAAGCTCTGGGTAGACCTTGGAAACGACTTGCCTCTTCACACTGACATTGCTTCGTGCGATATTGCTCTCATACCGTATATTAAATAATACATATAGTAGCGTGATGTCCCTTTAACAGTAGCGTATAACGCAAAATAAATCTGTTAAACCCTTTGACCATCTGTAATTCTAGTCGATTAAGATATCGCGGCACCCACCGATATACTTGAAAGACAAATTCTAGAATCAGTGGTTAACGTCCCCAGACAAGTTCTGGAATAAATCGGTGCCCATCTCAAATATTAATTATTTAATATTTGCAAATCTAATAAATCAAAATCTGTAGAATTCAGATCCTTCCACAATTCTAGTCAATTAAGATATCGTAGCATTTACCGATATTCTTAAAAAAGACAATTGTCATAGAATTAAGGATCTTGTGTCCCTAGACATGTTCTAGAATCAAAATATGTCCATTTAATTATCAAATAATAAAATTTCAGGGAATAAATTTAAATTCATGCCTTTTAATGAATTTAATAAATTGCCATTTTTACGCAATTTATAAAGTTCCCAAAATTTCATTAATTAATAGATCAAGGGAGCGGAGATTTATCTTATCATGCGTATGAGTGTGTGAAAGTCTCCCAAACATAGTCAATAGCCGATAAAATTCATAAAGTCATGTATAAACAGGACATTGACTATTAAAGAATTACTATTAAATAACATCCCAGATCTGTATGCATGGGAATCACCCTAATTCTACCGCTAGCTTTGCATAATGTCACCATAGCAACAATCACGCTAGAATTAGAATTGAGTTAAAAGAACAATAGAAAGCTTGTCCCATTGAATAGCATAGGAAATAAATAGTGCACTGATAGTATCCAAGGATACATAATAATACAGTGACATTCTGGAAGGCATTGACTAACGGACAAGTGACCCGAGTGTGTGTAATTTGTGACAAATTGTGTGTGTGGTACTTGTGAGTTTATAGGCGAATGTTACTACTAAGGTGTGTTTACAGTAGCCAGTCGCAATCGTAAAGTAACCTAACTCTCCAAGGAAAACCTGAAGTACATCTAAGACTTTGGGACGGACAGTTGAGTGACTTGTGCCGGTTGTCGTTGTCGTTGTGCGGCTACGTCGTTGGCGAAAGTACAGCGGCGACGACACATCGGCGCTGAGGATCTCGTACTGTCCGGGGTTGATTGGGGTAGGCAGCGACGCCCGCTCGCCTAAATATAAACTCATTATAATATGGATAAACTCATATATAGCAGATATGACGGAGTTGATAGAAGATGGTCTTGGTATCGGGGAGCGATATACTCTACTTTTACAAGCGTTTGTTGATAGCTTAATACGTGGCGACGTTAGTCCAACTGCTGCGGAGGACGATGGTCGTTATATCGAACCGCCAATGTCCCAAGAGCAGCTCGCGCGAGTTGGACTATAGAAAATTCGCTGCTCGATATACGCGGCGTAATGGTATGTATATGGGCTTCTTAACTACTGGTCATCCTATCGATTTACACAATACGGACTATGTCGACTATATATCCTGCCCAGCGGAGTCGGAACCATAAACGGAAATTCGAATGCGAAAATTCTATTCGAAATCGACTCGAAAGAAAAGACACTTAAGAAACAAATGGACGCGGTAACTCCAACGTATATTTGGAATTCTTGATAGAAGCATTGTAACAACAAATAAATATCACCCGCGTTTACCCTACCAGACGTGCGTCTTTGGTATTATTACGATAAATGCCCTAGACCCAACTAATAAACGGAAAGACATAAACATCCACGTAAACCGAAACTTGTTGACGTATCACCTATGCTCACTCGGCTCGAACGATCCTGGAGTAAACCTACGATCAGAGTCCCGGAATACTCGGTCAAACCTCCTCATTCCTTAGTTGGACCTCAGACCTGCGATCTTGGTGGTGTCGCGGATCCTCGCGGACTGTATTCACTGTTCAAAGATCTAGTGCTACCCTAACAATTAATCGGTAACACTCCGACAGTGATTTCTAGCTAGCCGCCCATCTTACCTAGCCGGATTGTGACGCGGACACCTAATATCACTATCCAACCGTATGGTCGTCCACGTTTAACGCGATACAACCCCTCATCAAGGTGAAGGAGAGCGTTGTACGAAACGAGTTAAACGCTATTTTATAAAGATCAAAAAGGAAACCTGCGTTTGTTCAGATAAACGTAAGTTATAACAGTGAGTCCAATCGATAAACGAATTGGCCTTATCTCAATTCGATTGGGAAATCCAGAATCTCTAAGAAGTTATCGAACTTGGACGATCCTATTCTCTGCGAGAGTTTTTGGATGAACGTATCCAGCTACGAGCGGAGGAAAATCAGCTCGAGGAGAAGCATATCGAAACGGCAGATACCTCGACCACAATCCTACACCTTCTGATGCAATCTTATTGCACCCTTCACCCAGGAGTTATGGCCCTCCTAGTAAAGTGGCTCCCCCCAAAGAGAAAAAGACTCTTGCTAGCCTCAAAAAACTGCGTAAACGCCATCTGCGTAAGAAAGACTAACTGTTTAGAGTATCTTTATGTTTTAGAAACTGTGATTTTTATATTTTATAGACTGAAAATCCCATTTTTTGGGAGCGGTGTAAAAGCCTTTGCTGAATTGCCCCGTTATTTTTATTATCTTTTACATTAAAATACTCTGTAGTTGATTTAATAAGTGTAAGAGACCGTATTATTGCTGTATCGGTGTTTTTAGAGGATCTAAGACCTATTTCCTCCGTATGTGTATGAAAGGCATATTTTATGATTCTATGGCAATTCGTGACGCAAAGGGGTGATAGCTACTCTTGAACAGTAGTTACTATGACTACGGTTAACAGCTGACATTCATACGTGTTGATTTCCTTTGTTCTACGGCGTCTCTCAGTTCAGTCAGCCAATTAGAGCGTTTTTGTGGCTCCTTGTACAGAAAATTTCCGAGAAATGACGCAATGCCTATGTGCAGTGTTTACATTGAGTCCTGAGCCAAAGAAAGAACGGCTTGGAAGTATTTTGTGCTTTACTGTTTTTAGTTTTACACTAGTAGGTTTAATTATAAAGGGCATATATCCTTTAACTACCTAACGACTACCTGACTCATGGAATCACTGCTGACTGATCATACATACTGACTGCTGAAACATTGCAAACTCATAACAATCAGTGTTTTCATTGTTGTTTTATACTGCTATTTACCGTCAGTTCTTCATAATATGGTTGATGAATTATTATATTTGGAATAACGATAAATAACCCCGAAACCCAATATTCTTGATATACCGAAGGTAAGAGAGAAGGGTTACAGATAAACGATTGTGACTTATGTTAAAGTGGTTTGAAGTGAATCTAATGTTATTTGATAGACCCTACATGAGTCAGTCTGTGTTCCTTTTATATGTGACTAAAATCAGTGAAGATTGGCAGATAAGTGTGCAGTATTGTGCAGCATTGTGTATGAGTGAGTCTGTTAAAGAAGCAATTCCTAAAGAATGCGCCATATATGTGAATTATAATTAAGCCATATCGTTGTGAGTAGTTTAAGTCATAACTCTGTTTATATAGATAAAGCGCCACGTCCTAAAGGAACTGTTAATATTACCGAAGGTGAATAATATTGTCAGAGATTATATAATACTGTCAGTCGAATAATACATTAGGCTTACATAGCAATAAAATTAAACCGTCGAACCCAATCTCCCGGGAATATCCAGCGGGTGAATGGTCGCGCACGGATTGGTTTCGACTAGTGTAGTGAATCAAATACTTGTCATAGACTAAAAACTGATTTAATATCTAGAAGACATCTTAATTTGGTGGGTTAAACTGCCAAAGGTCTGAAAGCGCGAACAGTAACACAATCAATTGATATATTTGATGGTTTTCAAAATTTGGTGCTAGCACCACATTTTGCACCAACATCCGAAAAATACAAGTTTGAGATGTATTGTTCGATAATTATATTTTCCATTAAATTCAGAACAGCCATAAACCTCTAAAACGCAAGAAATAAATTGTCACAAGCAATTTTATCTATTGAATGGATTTTCAAAATTTCGTGCTAGCACCAAAATTTGCACACAGCACCGAAAAATATAAGTTTGATACGCTTGGTGAAACTCGCTTATATTTCATCAAATCCAGAACCCCAAAAAACCCCAATTGCGTAAAAAACAAGTTTAAAACAATCAATTTACAAAATTGACTTATTTCAAAATTTGGTGCTGACACCAAAATTTGGCACCCACCGAAGAAAACAAGTTTGAAATTTCTAAATCAATTTATATGAATTCCATCCAATTTCTAACACCAAAAAACCGATGTAAATAAAAAATAGAGATGTTACAATTAATATCTAATGAAATGTAATTTTCAAAAAACGTCTCAAAAAAAGTACCAAAAGTAGGGTTAAAAAATGGTGCTATAACTCGAAAAGTACCCAATATTTTTAAAAACGGTTTTCACTACTAGGAAGGCAATAGATTTTTAGGAAAAGTCATAAAATTTCAGATTCCCAACTGCGTTTGTTTCAGAATTATAATAAAAAAAACGACGGGGGGGAGGTCATATTGACCCCCCCCCCCCCCCCCCCCCCCGGGTTTAATAGGGTTAAACAGGATTAACGCGATTGGTTGCTGCTTAGTAGCAGCTTTCTCCAACCACATAACATATTTTATACAAAATGGAATAATGTTAAGTGGAAAAGCCACGAAAAAGCACTCTTTCCACGAATAATAACTGCCATCGCTATTGTGTCTTGGTTATCGCCACTATCTGGCAGCTGGTACACTAGCACTACTACACTAGACACTGCCGACTGTCTGCTTTATGTTTCACTGCCTAATTGATACATTATAGCAATAGGCCTAACTGTACAAACACAGTATTGTTGCCTAGTAACCGATTAATACCTACTGTTTTACGTTATTTTTAGCAAGTATACAGTATTTTTTATTTTTTACAAATAATCAACTTATTTTTTCTAGATTCAAGATGCCAAGATCTACGATTATAGTCAGCTGCCCCATCTGCGACAAAGAGACGCGGAGTGTTAATTTATCTCGCCACATTAAAACTCATTTCGCGCAATATAGATGCGACTGTTGCCCGACTTGGTTCTCGGAAAAGAAGACGCTGGTTGGCCATCTGGTATCATGTCCTCAGGGGGGAACAGGATTTACAAACGTAAATGAGCCAGCCGATTGCCGCTGCGGGGATTCGCTCACCCTATCATCCTTCACTAAGCATGAATGCTACACTCGTCTTTTTTCACGGAAACGCAAAACTCCATCTACCTCCCACTCATCCCCCATCAACTCTACTCCAAAACAAGTCGGTGGTGGCGGTTCCAATAACAAAACATCAACTTCGCAAGATTATAACTCTATTTTGCGAAACAATCCCTTTCAACCCCCCTCCAACGGAAGCGCACACAGACAACTGTTTACTTATACACTAGCTCAAATGACCCAACTCTATCCCAACATTAGCGATAACACAATAAAAAACAAGGGTGTATTGATTCCCATATTCATACATTCAAAATATTAAAAAGTAGGGTTAAAAAATGGTGCTATAACTCGAAAACTACCCAATATTTTTGAAAACGGTTTTCACTACTAGGAAGACAATAGATTTTTAGGAAAAGTCATAAAATTTCAGATTCCCAACTTCGTTTTTTTCAGAATTATAATAAAAAAACCACGGGGGGGGGGGTCATATTGACCCCCCCCCCCCCCCCTGGGTTTAATAGGGTTAAGCCCCGTTCACATCCAAAGGTGCGTGAGCCGTGAGCGGTAAAGTAGTCTAGAGGTATTGAAGCGGTAAGCCAGCGGTACACTACCCAGAGCCCGTTCACACCCAACGGTAACTGATTGTCATCTTATCTGTCGACTGTGAATTCAACAGGAAATTACATTAATTGTTTTATCATTGTTTAAATGGGCTGCGGTAAACCGCGCGGTTTAGCGCACAACTACGTTCACAGTCAGCGGTGTACTGCTGGCCCTGCGGTACACCGCGCGGTGTACCGTTCCGTTGGATGTGAAAAGGCCTTTAGGCCCTTAGTTGGCCTCTGTCCACTGGTGTGGATGGTTAATCCACTGCTCAGCTCGTTCTATTGCATATACTATTACTATACATTTAATAGCAATCTATTGATTGCAGCGTTATGGCACCAATTAATCCATAATTAGGTGTCAGAAGACGTCTATTAGGGTGTATTTGTACTAACTAATTGATGACACCTGTCAAATAGGGTCTAATTAGCCTAATTAGGAGGTGTTGCAATATATAGTGTTGCGTGTAAAACAACCCGTTATACAGTATATAACAGATTAGATAAGTCGTATTGATGTACAACCTTAATTAGATAGGGTAAATAAAATACACAGGTGCTATAATAATACCTAAATTGTGCTTTAATAATCGCCAAATTAAGTTGAGGCGATTATGTGCTTAATGTCGCCTGATTATGTGAGCAAATTTAGACTTTGCGTCAATCTTGCAGTTTTGTAGTAGCCATCTTTATTCTTCGTTTTTTGCACTTCCGTTTGATTGTAAATTTGCTGCTTTGTTCATACATTTGTGACTTTGTTAATGATTACTGCTTAGTCTGACTCTTGATTTTATATTTCTGATTGCAAATATAATTGCCGCAATGTAGTAAACCAAAATCAACGTTTGTTTCCTTCGACTGTCAACTGTCAGACTGTTTTGCTATGTTTACGCGGTTACGGTAGCCTAACCACCCGCTTTAGCATGTTGGGCTAGGGGTAGGCGCCGTGGGCTCACTGTTTGGAAGCGATGGGAGAAGTTGGAGGATCCAATGCACGGCACTACCGGCGGGGCTGGTGGCTGCGGTTGGCTGAATTAAGTTTAGGACCGAGGGCCGGTCGCCATTAAGGCTATAAGGCTGTAAGGGGCAAGGCGACATAGATTTTGTATCTTAGATTTGCTAGTTGGGCGAGTTAGGTAGAAAGATCACATTGATCTGGGGTGACCTTATCCGTTTACGCTAATGCTAACGCTATTACTGCGATTACAGGGCCTAATGTAGCTACCGCTAACACTATTACTGCGATTATAGGGCTTAATTGTAGCTACCGCTAACGCTATTACTGCGATTATAGGGCCTAATTGTAGTTACCGCTAACGCTATTACTGCGATTATAGGGCCTAATTGTAGCTACCGCTAACGCTATTACTGCGATTATAGGGCCTAATTGTAGCTAACGCTAATGCTATTACTGCGATTATAGGGCCTAATTGTAGCTACCGCTAACGCTATTACTGCGATTATACTGTAGGGCCTAATTGTAGCTACTGCTAACGCTATTACTGCGATTATAGGGCCTAATTGTAGCTAACGCTAATGCTACCGCTAAGGCTAAAACTATTTTATGTTGTATTGTTTTAGAAAGTGCCTGATACTTGATTGTTTCCTGTTTTCTATTTATGCTTGTTAAATTACTGTTAAGGCCATGATACACCACAGAAGCGGCGAGCAGCAGGCGGCCGCGGCGAGCGGCCGATGTGAGCGGCGACTTTTATTATGATACACCATAGGGGCCGCGAGTGGCAGCGGCCATTTGTACATAGAAAATAATGTGTTCTATTTTTAAAAAGTGGCCGCTCGCCGCTGCCGCCCGCCGCTGCCGCTTGCCGCTTCTGTGGTGTATCATGGCCTTAAGGTAATATAATACGGTATTTAGGCTGTCTCTAGTGTAGCCCAGTAACGTAACTAATTAGTGTTACAAATTCTGGAATACCTAATACAGTAATTAGTTTGCAACCCCGTACATTTGAGTAAATGTAGTTTATGATAGTATTTATAATAAAATAAGGATTTCGTACGCTGCATAGCGGAGAATAGTTTTAGTTATTTACACTTAGGAAATTCAGAAATATCTTTGGACAAATTTACACTAGGTGGTTATCTAAAAAATAGCGGGTTTGCAAGTCTACAGTAGTCGCAAGCGTAGCGAGCAGTAATATAGCTGATTAAAGTCAGCGCTAAGGGAACTTTAGGTAAATAATTTCCCCCCTTTTGCAATATTAAATTTTCTCACATTCAACATTTGTCCGCCTGACGAACTGCTTTATTTCTCTGTGAAAGGTGAACAATTAGAGTGTTAAGTCACCAACACTCGTATTAAGTAGCTTAGGAAGCCAAATCAGATTTATTGTTTTTGTTGTTTCTGTTTTGGCTTGTGCTTAGGGCAATTAGCTTGGTACTATGTTATAGTTTGATTAAACCCTTTGTTTCATTTGAAAATACGAACATATCAAAAGTAAGAATCCCCTTTGAGGGATTTCTTTAACAGGAGGTGTCACCCAAGACAGTCTGGCGCCAAAAACACCCACTGTTTGTAGGTTGCTACAATTAGCAGACTACACGACTAGAAAGCGATAATTCAAATTTACCTCGCTGATTTCATTGCTTTGATTGACAGTCCACTGTCCGCTCTTTATATGCACCCGAGTCTAAACACCAAATTCGCCAGTCGAATCGAATCGCTTCATGAAATCAGAGCTGAGGTAGAATTTATACAGTAAGTTAGGTTTCTTATTTACTGTAATTTAGTTGTTTTATATATCCTGATGATGCCCCAAAATCGATATAAATAAAACTTAGTATAAGTCTGATTCTGAAAAACTCCCACGTTTATTCATGTACATTAATTTTGTTAAGATTCTTATACTGCTCTGCACTCTGTGAGAACTACTGTACATACTACTGTACAACAGTATACTGAACGTACTGTACTAATGTATACTGAACTTACTGTACTTGTACTACTCTGTATCACAATGACCTCATATTTGGGCGTATGGGCTGAGTGAATGCCTAGAACGTGATGCTTGACAATGCCAAACATTTCTGGGTTGTCAAGTTGAGGCTAATTAGACAACGGACAACAACTCCAGTGATAAAAATATGAGGATATGGAAATTTAAAGGGAAGAGGATTTCGAGGTCTAATCTGAGATTAGGCCTCTAACTGTAGGCCTACTGTATTATAATGGTTGAATCAATATTGATTCGCTAGGCGGGATTGGGAGTCAATAATATTTTATTGAAACATGTCAATCATCTTAAAAGTCCATCATGGGGATTGTTTAATTAGTCTAGTAGTGGAAGTACTTTAGTGCAGTCGTTCTCATTATATCCGTCGAATGTAACTGAAATAACGGAATATAATAAGGGGGGGGGGGGGGGGGGGGGGTGGGGGGGGTAGGGGTAGGGGTTACACCATTTTGGTCCAAAATATGTGGAAATTATTTTTATGATCTATTATAATGCACGATTAATTGGTGTTTCCAAATATGAAAACCGTTATTTAATAGCTCTTTTATTTTTCAGGTTATATAACGTTGAGAGTGATAAATCGAAAAGTTGTCCAAAAATTGCGTACCCAACCTTAACATTTTAAAATAATTAATACAGTAGAATATAAAAAAGCATGTTTTTATTATTACTGCAGTATTACTGTATTATATAATGACGTTAATTCGCAAGCATTTAATATTTATTGCCAAATTTTTTTTTAATTAAATTCTAGCATTTTTCACCATTAATAATAATTAATTTTAAATAATTTATACCATTACTATAATACAATAAGTAGCTAAATAATAATTAAAAGGTCTAACAATCATAAACCTACAGTACTGTATATTACAGTACAATCAATAGTTGTCCTGGGTGTAATAGAGATAGATTGTGTATATAGAAAAATAGAAACATTAATAGCACATTAAAGCACAAAAAAACAAGTTATATTCGTAAAAAGTAGTTCCAAATGGTTCAAAAAAATTCATAATTATTTTTATATTTATATATTGAAAGTATTGAGGGATTTCAATCTATTACTTATTAGGTAACCTAAGATTTGTACATTGAGGGCGGGGAACTTAACGTAAATTTCATCTCGGAGAATTAATATTGTGTCTCATATTAAATTCATTGAATGGAAAGGAGCAGCTCACAATGGCGCGTTATTACAGTAAAAACAATCAAGTAAAGTCGCAGGTTATACTGTAGTTTTATTTTGGGGAGTAACTCATTCAGCTGTTATTTGCGAGGTATGTATTTTGATTGAGCCCCACCTCCGTTCTATATGTGTTGTGGTAAACACGCTTACAGTATGTAGGCCGGATAGAAAGCACCTCGGATATTAATTGTAAAAGACAAATAATTAAGCTGATGAAGGCAGATTCGAGTACCGTTGTTCGAATTGTTGGCCGACAGGTGTTGTTCGCGGGTTGTTGAGTTTGTTTGACAGAATCGATTCGATTTCAGACATTACAGAGTTGGTGAGTTTCGGCAGTATTTTCAATGCTTGTAGATTTTCTCTCATCTGGTCTGGATTGGAAGCCCCACAAAGTACAGCGGAGACACATTCATTCTTCAAACACCAACCTAAAAAAACAATAAAGTAAATATCAATAAAATATTGCTGATAATTCAGAAGACCTATAAATCACGACGATAACTGATTGATCGGATTTCTATATTTTATATATTTTTGATAGAATGTCTTAAATTTTATTACCTACGAGCGTTGAAAGATTAGGCCTATCGAAGTAGAAAAGGTATATACACGTAATTTGAGCAAAATTCATGATTGCACTCAAAAATTATTACAACTTTAGTGGGACGGCGAAGTCCAAAACATACAGCGTAATTCAATATACATAATAATAGTTTTTAAGGAACAAAATATTCCAGAACATTAAATAATTTAACATTGAATAAGGCAGCATCAGGCAGTAGTTGAAGCTAATTTCCTCTCAACCTAGAGATATGAGCAGTCTATTAGTCATATACTGCTAAAGGCCTGTTTACACGTGGCAACTTTTAGAGCAACTTGCTCGGCAACTAGCAAATTTTTGGAGCAACTAAATTTCATCACTGTTTACACGTGGCAACTTTACCAGCAACTTTACTAACAACTTGGCCGGCAACTTTTAGAGCAACTTGGATAGTTTGACTGCAAAATAGTGGGTCATTTTATCTACTAGCTAATTTTTGATAATTTAATTTGATTATCCCGCTTTAATTCGCCAACGCAAATTCCTTCAAGTTGCCGTAAAAGTTGAGCAACTTTTACGGCAACTTTTTTACGTGTTTACACGGAGCAACTTGATCGGCAACCTGGGTTGCTCTACAAGTTGCCGAGAAAGTTGCTCTAAAAGTTGCCACGTGTAAACAGGCCTTAAGGTTGACTGGAGTAGCCTACTGTATGTATATTGTCTCACTCTCACCTATTGCTAACTGAGGTAAACTACATCCCAAACGCAATGCGATCTCATGTAAATCCTTGAGTTTCTGCTGGAATTTTTGCCCCTCTTCGGAAAGTATCGTCTCCTTTAAGCAGCCGTAACCCTAATAAAATTGATCAACAATTGTTTTAGATTTTATTGAAAAAAGTTAAATCAAGCTCTAAAAATAATTATTAGATAATTTCCATTACAACTATGTATCTTTTCTTTACGTCATATAATAATAATAACGCTTATGAGTATTGAGTTACATAATTATTTTTTATTACAATACATCATCTTATCACTATCAACGCTTTCTCTGGTTGCATTCTTGTAACACTGCAAAGAACAACGACATTGCACTGACTTGTAGAACATGCCTAAGTATTTGCCGTCGCCATTGCACATTAATCTACAGTGGGCAATCACTATTTATTGTATGCTAAGGTGTATGTTTTGTTACCGTACCAGTTATTTGTAATACCTATCAGTAATTAGTTACGACCGCGTTACGGCGTTCACACTACTGAGTTTAAGTCAAATGACAAAATGTGACATTTTATGTTTTCTAGAATGCCCTTATGTATTATATTATAATGTATTATTATGTATTATTGCTACTGTAGCTACTGTATATCTATTTTCTTTTGACTTTGTCTCGGTATTGTAAACGCGGCGCGGCGGCCTAAGTAATAAATGGTTATGAATTTCATCAATATTCCAAAAAATTTCTATCGTGACCAAAGATAGAACCAGAACAACATCAAATACCCAAAAGTCTCCGTTTCGGTAAAATAACCGTTCAGTTCCCCAATAAGTTGGCACTATTTAAATGTACTTGCATCATAGCATTCGAAAAAGGGTATTAATGTAGCGTTAATAATGATCTTGTTTTATTAAGATAAAACTACCTCGTTGTGCTCACACGGTAGGCCTACATACATAAATAAAATATACCAGGTTTATAACGTTTAAAGGTCCTTTTTTTTCAAAATTGTATAATTTACGTTGTTCCCAAATATTTATTCCAAAATATTTTTGTTAAAACATAAACAAAACATTGCACTAACTTTAAGGGCGGCCCTGGAGTAGAAGGGAATCCCATCGCAGTACTTTCCAGTGAGTATACCGCCCGCTAGAGGGCTCCAACCTATACACCCCAACCCGATCTTGTGATGGAGTTCAGGTATTTGTGTCTCCACTACATCCCTGTGCAACATGTTGTATTCGCATTGTTCAGCCGTGGGCGGAATTAGATTGAATTGGCGGGCCACAGTGTAGGCTTCCTGGAATGTTAATTAAAGTTCTAGAATTCATTATAAATGGAATACAGATTAATGTTCCACCTTTAATGCACCATTTTCGTTAGCAAAAGTTGTATAAAAATTCTCGCAAATTATCTCAAAATAGGCTAAAAATCATCTCGTAGAAGTTGTATCAAAATTCCTAAAAGTTATATATAATTCCAAAGTCATCCGATGTATTATTGTCATCCTAATTATGTATTTATGTATTTTTATGTATTTCCAAACACAATACTGTAATTAATGAACTTTGACGAATTTTTATTCTATGAACTTTGACGAATTTTTATTCTATGAACTTTGACGAATTTTTATTCAATGAACTTTTAAAAAATTTTATATAACTTTGACGAATTTTTATATAACTTCTGCTAACGAAAATGGTGCTATAATTAATTATAATTGGAATATAGATTAATGTTGTGTAGCATTAATGTTCTGGAATTAATTATAACTGAAAAATTGATTAAAATTCAGAATTAATTACAACTTTTTTTTCTTTTAAAAATCCGCAAAAATGCGGACATAAAACACTTTTTTGACCGTATATGCGGACAAAAAAGTAATTATCCAATCCAAATTCCAAAAATGCGGTAATAAAATATTTATCCAATCAACGAACGATCTAGAAGATTTTTCTGTTGATTTCCCATTATTTATTCTTATACTTTTCTGTTGGGCACAGCTATGGCAAAGTCGGCAATGACGTCCAGGGGTGACCTCCGAGTCGGAAGTCTGACGCTCTAACCATTCAGCTAGTGGCTCCGGTCAAAGATAGACCTGGAAATACTCCCTGATACCTTGTATGTCCGCAATTTACCTCCTCATGGCCTCCCATCTGTCAATACCATCATATGCTGCCACTGTGCTCAACCCTATAGTACTTGGCCGTCTTTAACCACTCGCTACAATAATGAAAGGGTAGTGTATATTAACCATGAACCATCACGGCCACAATGATTAATTACACACTCTAGCTACTAATTTAGGTAGGACAGTTACACCCATAGAGAAATGCGACCGGTATATTTATAATTTATTATTGGTGTATTGGGTGAACCGGTCGCATTTCTATATGGGTGTAACTGTCCTACCTAAATTAGTAACTACAATGTGTAATTAATAAGGATAAATTATTTTATTTATTTTATACCAACCATCCCATGCATTTTAAGAACAAAGCAGGCTTTTGTCTAAAGCATGTTCTAGAACAAAAAATATTAGTTCTAGAATATTATTGTTTTCAAAATCAAATAGCTAACATGTTTTGGTACATTTCAAAAAAAGAAATTATCAAAAACTAGCTAGTACAAAACATTTGGTGGGGGGTGTACGCATACTGGACAAGTACCTTCTACTATTCCTCGAAAATGCGGATAAAAAAGTCGGACAAAAAAATAGTACTTTCTTTTTGTAAAATAAATAGTTATTTTTTACCGGCACTCTGTGCTATTTAATTCTTAATTAACAAAGAAATCCGATGTAAAACGAATACTATAAAATGATAATTTACCCAAACTGACGTGTTGGGAAGTGGAAAAATCACTTCAGCAACTTGCTTCGGCAGCCACCAAACATCGAGGTCAGCCCTACAAGGAAAATATATGACAAGACACTACCTATAGAAACAGGGGACTTCACACCTGCCGAACTCCAAAGAAGCATTAGAAGCATGTCCAATAATAAAGCGAGTGGATTAGATGAAATCCCAGCGGAGGTATGGAAAACCGGAGTGCTAAATAGACCATTATTGAATGTTTGCAACCGGATGTTAAAAGGGGAAAAGCCACCACCAATTTGGACTAAAGGTCAACTAAAGCCTCTCCCCAAGAAAGGAGACCTCGGCATACCAACAAACTATCGTGGGATCTGTCTGCTTGTGGTAGCTGCCAAAATATACAATAAAATGATTCTATATAGGATTAGGCCTCACATAGAGAAACTACTGCGTAAGAGCCAAAACGGATTTCGACCAAGTAGATCAACAATAGCTCAGATACTTGCACTACGGAGACTGATTGAAGGAATTAAGTCAAAGAATCTCCCCGCAGTCATGACTTTTGTGGACTTCAAGAAGGCATTCGACTCCATCCATAGAGGTAAAATGCTTGAAATCCTAAGAGCTTATGGAATACCAGAAGTAATTGTTGCTGGCATTGGATTGTTATATTGTGACACAGAAGCGCAGGTACTCTCACCAGATGGTGAAACTGAGTTTTTCTCAATCCTGGCTGGCGTACTGCAAGGTGACACGTTAGCACCATTACTATTTGTAATTGTGCTGGATTACGCAATGAGGACGGCCACAAAGGGTGAAGATCTGGGATTCACACTTCAAGAACGCAGAAGTAGTAGATATCCGGCAACTACAGTCACAGACACCGACTTTGCGGATGACATCGCCCTGCTCTCTAATACGCTAGCAGATGCACAGCTTCTACTAAATAAAGTGGAGAGGGCTGCTAAGGAGGTTGGATTGCATATAAATGCTACCAAGACCGAATTCATGACCTTTAATGTTGATGGAAACTTGACAACCATTGATAATAATCAACTAAGGAAGGTCGATGACTTCCAGTACCTTGGATCATGGATAGAGAGTAGCAAAAAGGACATAGAAGTTAGGAAAGCAAAGGCTTGGGTAGCTCTATCAAAAATGGATACCATCTGGAAATCAGATCTCTCCAGGCACCTGAAGACTAAGTTCTTTCGAGCCACAGTGGAAAGTGTATTTTTATACGGGGGCGAGACCTGGACACTGACTAAATCACTTGAACAACGAATTGATGGTTGCTAAACAAGACTACTAAGGGCAGCCCTAAACATCAGCTGGAGACAACACATGACAAACGCCGAGCTTTATGGTACAATACCACCTGTATCAACCACCCTCCGTGAACGCAGATTAAGATTCAGTGGGCACTGCTGGCGAAGTAAAGACGAGGTCATACCAGATCTACTTCTCTGGCAACCAACTCATGGAAAGCGTAGTCGTGGACGACCTGCCATAACATATATAGATCAACTTGAAAGGGATACTGAACTTGGGAGAAACGAAATTGCGACAACTATGGAGAATCGGGACGCCTGGAAGGATCTCATTTCCACTGTCCGAGTTCGCTCGACCTAGTAGTAGTAGTACCCAAACTGATGTAAATTCAGTAGTTGTAACCGCCACGAAATAATAAAATTATATTAATATTCTCAACAGGAAATTTAGCAATTTATAGCGATAAAATAATCAGTAATAATTAAGCGAATTAATTCTAGAATTAATTCTACCTGCATTACAGACTTTGTCTGTGATCGGCATTACTGATTAGAATTTGATTAATTGTTAATAAATATTATAAATTTGTTATTAATTATAGTTAATTACAGTATCAATTATAATTTACATACTAACCATAACTTCCATCGTATTCCATCTAGATGTACCCCAATACAACGCCTGTCCCTTACCAATGACGTATGTAAACGCCCGGACGATTTCTGAAAGAAATTTTACAATATTATTTTATATAATTTTGCATTAAATTTCTAGAAAATAGATAAATCATATTAAAACTTAATTGTTTATTTTCAGAGGAAAAGAAATCAACGGCGGTTGTATGATGAAGGTAAATAAATAACTTTATTTTGACAAAAAGAAAAGTCTGTTTGACAGAAGCAAATGGCAATATAATGTACTTACAGTTTACTACAACTAACTTACTTGCCTTAATCAGAGGTAAACCTATTTAAAGGCCATGATACACCACAGGAGCGGCGAGCGGCAGCGTCGAGCGGCCGCGGCAAGCGGCCACTTTTTAAAAATAGAACACATTATTTTCTATGGGTGATGATACACCACAAATGGCCGCTGCAGCTCGCCGCTGCAGCCCACTGCCCTTTTAGAACTTGCTCTATTTTTTGAGCGGCGAGCGTCGGCAGTGAGCGGCTTCTGTGTTTTTCACCAATGATAAAGATTGGATCTGATCACATGAAAAAAGGAAAGACTGGGGGCATTTCGTGATTTTTTTTTACTCGGCACAAACAACTGCAGAAATGTTGTAATTTATATGCAATTAGGCACTAGTGTGTTTTTAGCAAAACTTTCTATTTGTACTGTACTACCTAATTGCAAATAATGGTCGGGGTGGGGTGTCAGGCACGGCGATCATATGATGCCGTGGAAACTATTTTCGAGATTGTGCTGCGTTGCTAGACGCTCAGGATAAACAAAACAATCACTTAATTTTGCTTCTATCACCTCTACTACCATCCATATTAAAAGATCTTGTAATTGTTATTTTAATATATCTTAATATCTTATTGTGCACTTTTTTGAATAAATAAAATATAACTTTAAAATATTGGGGCGGATCGGGGTAATGACTCGCGGTATCATAAGAAAATCCCACTATACTGTAGGGCTATTTCGTGGCATCATGTGTAAAAACACAAACATTCTAGAATAAATAATATCAGTTATCCTCAAGGTGTTATTTAAAAGTCGTCGATGTACTAAATATTTTGGGGATGTGTAATTCAATTTGCACTAGTGAGGAGATCTTATAATCAATACTATTTAATTTATCTATATAATTAATTCTAGAATATAAAATGGCAAGCTCATTTCGGCTGCTCGCCGCGGCCGCCCGCCGCTGCCGCCCGCCGCTAGCCGCTCCTCTGGTGTATCATACCAAAAGTGGCCGCTCACTGCGGCCGCTCGCCGCGGCCGCCCGCCGCTGCCGCTCGCCGCTCCTGTGGTGTATCATGGCCTTAACCCGCGAACTGCCCTACTGTAAATTGCACCGCCATGCAATGGACTTGCTACATTTATCTAGGAAAATTGTATATTTATTAGAAAGCCTATGGCCATTCTAAGCAAATAATTGTCACACCTTTCTGGCGCATGAGTGCTTCTGATGTTACGTGAACAGCCTAACAACGAACAGGGAGAACGGCTTTAAGGATCAGCAGCCACACCATCACAGCAACGCCTGTATGGTGTGGTAAATCTGCAAAGTTTCAGCTTAAACTGATTGATAAGAATATCGAAATAGAATAATGTTTCCACTTTCAGTCTGAGGACACAGCCTATGCTGTGCAAATAGATTCAGTCTCACAACATGTCGCAGCGCCCACAAAATACGGTTTCTCACAAACAAATGTGTGAAGTAAAACCCGGAGACAGTGACAGTTGTTGTCTGCATCGTGTAAATAAATACGCCTCGATTGAGCCACAAAGCAACGAACGAAAGCGAATTCTGTCGACGCGCATCGATGAACATTATACATCAAAACTGAGGAGATTTATTAGATTATAAAATTACAGATAACATATAGTTTTAAATAACAACATACTGTAGCGTTAATTAATTTATCAAAATGAAGAATAACCTATTTGAACCAACCTACCTTCCATTGGGGTTGATGAATCTGGTCTGTTAGCGAACACAACGTCAACGTAAGAGAGACCCAGCCGAGAGAGTGACTCAGACAGACCTTCCACTATGTGTTTCCGGTTGAGACCTCTTTCGGTCTCTGCCGGACCTCCCCAGTAGAGTTTCGTCGTGATTACCAGACTAGAGCGCCTCCATCCGTTCTTTTTAAGTATCTGGCCCAATAATAATTCGGCTCTGAAATTAGGAAAATTTGAGAAAAAGAAATAAATTAGCTACATACAGTAATTTTAAATTTTTACATGGTAATTCATTTGGTAGTTCTCGTTGCCGATTTTAGAGCCGATTAGATTTCTTCCGGTATCGGTATTGGGGGTGTCTGTGTCTTATTATTAGTCCTCTCCTTTCTTCCGGTATCGGTATTGGGTGTGTCTGTGTCTCATTATTAGTCCTCTCCTTGTTCTTCCAGTATCGGTATTGGGGGTGTCTGTGTCTCATTATTATTCCTCTCCTTGGACACAGCTGCTTCCGCTTCGCAGGACATTGCTTTCGTCGTGAGGACCAGCCCATTCACGAACTTGTGTTTGGCGGCCTCATGAATAAAAATAATTATATTGGACAGCGCTTGAATTTCTGGAAGATGCGGATAATCTCGGGAAAGTCATTGCCATTGGTGATAGAGCGTTGAGGCGCAGGCGGCTCAATTTTGACGGAAAGCCGACATATCATTCTTAAATTCTTAATGCAGCTGCGATACAGCATGTCGATTGTAAATAGTTGCATAAATTTAATTTTATGCATAACATTTTTTTTACGTAAAGTTATCCGGTCTAGTCAGTCCAGTCTGTTGCAGTATGGATGCGATTAACCGGCGTACAGCGTACACCGATTAACTCACCTGCCCCCGGCGTACACCGATTAACTCACCTGCCCCCGGTGTACACTGATTAACTCACCTGCCGGCCCCCGACGTACACCGATTAACTCACCTGCCCCCGGCGTACACCTCCGCAGTGTCAATAAGGTTCACCCCGTGGTTGTATGCCACGGTAAGTATCTCCTCTGCCATTTCGTCGGTTATTTGGCTGGCGAAGGTTACCCAGGTTCCGAGACCGATGCAGGAAACACGCAGACCAGACCTACCGAGGTTCCTGGAACGATGACAAATTATTAATTAATTATTAAATTAAATTTATCAAGTACTAACTTTATTACCTACACAACGCACCGGTACTGTAGCTACATGTATATATGCGTGCATCCACACCACGAACTAAAAAACAGACCTAGCAATCTTGACGGTAGTCAGCTTATCGAATTTTCGTTCCACAAAGACAGAGCGGAATGAACCAAGGGTAAGTGGAGAACAGTTAATGTGGTAAAGTAACTATAAGCACTGGGATGCAGCTCTAAAAAATTTAGCCAATCGCAACTTTGGTTGAAAAGGCCAGTAAAGAATGTCTTGCTTTGAAGTGCTTAAAGAACTCTCGGCAGTCAGTCATGCAATGGGATCGACGTATTGTGTCATCTCATGCATGATGTGTGTTTGGGAAGCCTTGACCTACTCACTCACATCTTTAACTGAGTGACTATGTCACTGACATTCACACAATTGTTGGATAGTAAGTCCATGTTTCAATACCAACCTGTAAGTCATGTACTGCTCCAATCTCACTTGGTTTAACACAGTATGGTTTCTATACCAACCTGTAAGTCATGTACTGCTCCAATCTCACTTGGTTTAACTCGTGGACTTCAATTGGTATAGATGTGAAACTTCTGTAACTTATGCCACTTTTAAATATACTGAAACAAAAAAAGACAACCTCTAAAATATTAATATAAAACGTCGAAACTTTGACGTTTGATAAATTAGCTTAACATGCTTTTTTTATTCCAATTTTTCTGTCATTCCATATATCCTTATATATTCGGATATATTGGTCTAAACTTGTTGACATTTACTTTTACTATTTAACTATTCATTTAACTTTTGGGGTTTAAAATACAATTAATAAATAAATAATTTATTCCAAAGTTACTTTCGTTATACCGGTACTCAAAATACAAATACAGAAATATGTATAATCCAAATTAACTGCCTGTCTCTACCTTCCAGTCGATACCGATGTGTGATTGGATAATCTCCTAGCGACCATACGTTTTTTTAATGACTCATCGTTATTTGGCCATTCCCAGGTATTTGTGGGCCATAATATCTTGTCGCCAGGCAACCTACGATACACCACTGAATCACCCATATGTGAGTAAGTTTTATTTTAGAATATTATAAAAATATATAATGTATATATGAACATTAAAAATTAGATTAAATATTATATTAACATATAATATAACATTTATTGTTATAATAAACAATATATAAGATATTGGATAGCATACACCGCCCTATATTAACTATATTAACCAACATACAGTATATGTTTTTTAGTTCTTGGCCAAACATGTTTAGTACAATACTCTACATATACAGTAGGTACGTAATTACCAAAATTAAAAACCAATTGCTACCTAGAAGTTTCATCCAATCTCAATATGTTTCGACCCAATTAGGTTAGGTGGTTTTCTCGGAAGGCCAAGCTATTATTATTACAAATAAATGCGTTACGTGTGCCACAAGCGAAATATTAGCGCAAACAAAAAAAAAATAATAAAATAATGAATAAAAAATAAAATTAAATACGATTAGAGATATTATTTGTTCTTTTAGATCAATGAATTATTGTTACCAAACTAAACTATATAAATTCAAATAGATGGATTCATAAAGTTCATTTTATATTGCATTTAATTGGGGGTAAAACTGGGTCCAATAGATAACAGCAATCAACGAACCACCGATCCCTACTCTCTCCAGACATCACCTGTTGTTTCTATACCTTAAGCGAAACGGATGGACAATAAAGGCACATACCCCAAATCATTCACTCTATGTGAGGGTAATTACTTACATTACATCGTTAAAAACCAACAATCATATAACATTAGATTAGCTGAATACAGAAACCGAGCAGATGCAATTCGCAATTAATAAGTTATAATAACTAACTAAGTCCCACCCTGGTGTAGCGGTTGCATTGAATACACATTTCTCCAGAGGTCGAGGGTTCGATCCCCTACCAAGGTAGATTTCGTTTCGGCACGAAGGGTTTATAGGGACCAGCTGCAGCTAGGGTGCATTTCGGCCTTGCATCCTTACGTGGCGGTACATAACACTATATACCTTAAGTTAAGCAAGCAAGTAAATTAAATACTACAGGCAAGGAAATTCTAGAATGGGGTTATGATTATATTATTATTATTTCATAGAGAATTGTAATTATAAATTTTTCTAATTTGTAACATAATATTAACAGCAAAATAATATAAAACAGTAAACTTAAGTAACTAATAAATTGATGTTATAATGATTTTTTATTATAAATAACAACAGTTGGTAACAATATTTACTTATACAAAGGAAGTTATATTCGCATCGTAGAACACAAAAACCTATTAAGCAGCTCACCCCAGCAACCACCGTCAACATTGACTTAATGTATAAGAGAGTATACAGTAGCCTCTCCTTTACTATAACATTCTAGTAAAGGCCCTAATAACCCAAACAGCAGCAATGCCACCCACAGCTGGCGGTATTCCAATTAAAGCACAGCATGGCTCTTATAAAAAGGAATATGTCATCTCAAGTATTGACAGAAACCCTTCTACCCTCCTCCCTCCCATAAGCAACACGTTTATATACGCAATAGGAAATAGGCTATAATCGTTACAGCAATTAATAGGCAGTTCGATCGATGGTTGGTTACCTAGCAACAGGAGAGAGATCGATGTCAACTTCTATATAGCTAAGTCGGTTACTTTCAATTTCGGTTGGTTTCAGAACCTATTTGACCTATAGATTCAGACGAATGGTAGAAGTTAATCAGACAAAAAATTGCGTCTTTGGTATTTTATGTGAACTTACTAAGAATTATAGGCAAACATTTTTTAAAGTAAAAGTTGGAATTTTCATTAATATATAACCAAACCGGATCCAATTCAAAAATATGTTAAATATAAAATGATATAAAAATTGAACTGATAGTTCATAGTTGTTTTGAAAAACCGATGGAAAATGGTGGCTTTTCGAGGACTACAAACTCCAAGTTATTTTATTATACAGTGTTTCCCATTAAATTTGCCCCCTTTTCATTTTCATTTTTCATATAAATGTAAAGTTGATATCTTGGTGTCACCTGAAAGTAGTGCTTTTATTCTAAGATTGCTGTCTTTGTGGCTCGCTCCACAATCGGTGATACTCATAACAGTACTTGTATGCTCAGATTGCCACCTGCATGGCTCGCACCACATCGCGGGATATGAATAATATTGAAACCTTATTCAAATAAGGTCAATAATTAATAATGCTGCGAATGTAAACAATGGCCTCTTTTTTTTAAGAGGCCGCAGTAGCTTGTTAGGCCGTATATATAGTAGGCCATGCAGGAGACCAACTTAGACATTGGTATACGTTTGGATAAAAATTGTTGCTATGGAAACTGTTAGTAATAAAGTATGGGCAGGGCATATCCTGCCCTGCCTGACAGAACAGAGTTTATACAGTACAATACCAGTAATTTACTAAGGTTGGTAGACCTCAACGCTGTCCACGACCTTGTTAAGACGCGAAATGGTCTCAGTGTAGCATCTTTGCATCCAAATTCTAGAACTTGATGTGTTTATTGTGAGTGTTGCTATTGCGATTTGTGGTCATGTCATCTTGTGAACATTTCCTACAATATGTATACTGGAGAGCAGAAGATCTTTATCTTTAAAGACATTTTACCAGACGACCAGATAAACTCTAAAAAACTCACTAGTCTAAAATTTACACAGACATATGGGCCTATGTCCAGGTGTGCGGCGACCTGACAAAAAGGACATCGCAGGCTTAACAAACAAGTTTGAAACTAAAAAATTCGTAAAAAAAAAGGTTATAGAAGCCAGCTTCAACGAAGATTCCACCACTCCAGAAACATCTGTGCGTCGCGTATCGTTAGCAGTTGTTCGCGCTTTCAGACCTTTGGCAGTTTAACCCGCCAAATTAGAATGTCTTCTAGA